>JAESUZ010004513.1:0-68148 GCA_017311185.1 Proteles cristata cristata
CTCTCTCTGACCCTCCCCTGCTCGCGCTGTCTCTCTCTATCTCTCCTACAAATAAAAAAATAAATAAATAAATAAAAAATAAAAATCACATGAGTTTTATTATTTATTTTTTCCTTTTTATTTTAGTATTTATTTTTTAAATTAATTTATTTTTTTTGCAAATAGTTTATTGTCAAGTTGGTTTCCATACAACATTTAAATTATATATTTAAAAATCATGAGAATGTTTTCAAATCGATTACAGTCATTATTCTTTCGATGCTCAATTATGCCTTCTTTGGCCAACAGCCTTTAACGTTGCTTCCTGCAGTCATATTATATTACCCCATGGCTCCTCAATTTCTTCCTTTCTTTTCAGCACAAGATGTCCCTGGCTCATCTGTGAACTTTTTGCCACAGACCTGAAAGAGCTATTCATGCAGAGACGTCTGGTTCCCATCAGTGGGGACAACAGGTAGAGGGGCCCACAGGGTCCAGAGGGCAAGGCTGGGACGTCAGTGCTTCTGAACACTTGCAGTGGCCGATGCTACGAAACATGTGCCTGTTTTTATATGTGTGCACCAATTCCACACTGTTTTAATTAGAGGCTTTCTAAGGTGTTTGAGTAACTGGTAAATCAAGATCCTCCCACCCCCAAAATAAAACACTCTTTTTTCAAGGATGTCTTGACAATTGTTACTTGTTTGTTCTTTGAAATAATTTTACAATGTAATTGTCTACCTACAGAAATGCCAGTTGAAAATTTTGTTGCAGAAGTCTAAGTTTGCAAATTACCTACAGAGAACTGACTTCTTTATGAGATAGAATCTTCCCATTCAAGAAAAATTAAGACATTGCATTTTTCAAGACTATATTTCTAGGGAAAAAAAAGTAAAGTTTTCTTCATATAGATTTTGCAGGGTTCTTGTTAAGTTCATGCCTGAATATTTTATCCTTCTTAAGGCTCCTCTAAACGGATTCTCTCCCTTATTATATTTTCTCACAGGTTATTGTTTTTATATGTAAATACTATTAAATTCCATATATTAATTTAAATCCCACTATTAATACTTTCCTGAATTACTTAATGTTTATAAGGACCATTAATTCTCTTGGGTTTTCCAGGGGCAACTGGCTGGCTCCGTCGGTTAAGCATCCGACTTCGGCTCAGGCCATGATCTCGTGGTTTGTGATTTGGAGCCCCGCGTCCAGCTCTGTGCTCACAGCTCAGAGCCTGGAGCCTGACTCAGATTCTGTGTCTCCCCCTCTCTCTGCCCCTCTACTCATGCTCTGTCTCTCAAAAATGAATAAACATTTTAAAAAATAATAAAAAACAAAAAAATTCTCTTGGGTTTTCCAGACATACAATCTTATCATCTATGAATAAAGACAGTTTTAACTGTTCCTTTTCAATTATAATGTCTCTCATTATCTTGTCTAATTTTATAGGTAAATATTCCCAATATTCCATAAAACAGAAGTGGAATCAATGGAACATTGATTGTTTTGATCCTGATCAGAGGCTGCTTCTACTGCTTTTTCATAAGATGCTGGCATTTGGATAGGATGAATATTTTATCATTTGAAAGAAGTATTCATATTCATCTTGTAAGGGGTGTTTTACATGAAATGAATGGGGAATTGTGTCGAAATAGCTTTTCTGCATATATAAAGACAACAAAACAAGCCCATCAAATTAGTTAATGGCATCTTTGATATTGAGCCATCCTTGAAATTCAGGAGCATTGATAAATTATTGTGAATGTGTGGTCAGGTTCTGTTTATTCCTATTTCATTTAAGACTTTTTGAATTTATATTTACAAGTAAAATGTAGCTTTTTTCTGAAATTTTATTGATTTTTCGTATCAGTTATCGTTCCGAAAAATAATCTGGATGCTTTTCTTATTTATCTTAGAGTTAAGGATCATTGAGACTATGGCATTTTAAAAGTTTAATAAGGTCCCCGGGGTCTGGTACTTTTTTCTGGAAAAGCTCTTGGAATTTTTTTTCTATTTCTTCTATAAAAACTAATCTGTTCATCTATTTGTATTTTTGGGGAAAGTTTTGGTATATTTCCTGCAAGTTCTCCATTTCTATAGGCTTTTATATTTATTTGCATAAACGGTGTAAAGCAACTTCTCAGTTTTGAAAAGTTCCTGTTTCATGTTTTTTTCTTTTTTCTTCTTCATCATTTCTTATTAATTATATATTAAGCTTTGTCTCTTTCTCAAAAATGTGGGTTAAAGTTTACTTTGTATCTTATGTTTTTTAAAAATAAACATTCTGTTTATTCTCTCTTCTGTCTCCTATTTCTGTGAACTTACCTTCTTGTTCCTTTTCTTGCTTTATAGATGGAGATTTAATTCGCTGTTGTTCCCTTTCTTAAAATTTCTTCCACGTACTTTAGTTGTATCCCAGAGACACTGACATATCATGTTATAAATATTATTTTTAAGAAATCCTACAATTTCATTTTGTCTTATATTCTTAAACCGCAAACTATTTAACAGAAATCCTGTATCCATACAGGAGGAACTTTTCTTCATCTTCCATTACCAATTTATGGATTGTCTGCATTGCGGTAAGAGAATGCCATTTTTGTTCTTATTTTGTGTGTTTTTCTCTGTGGATCCATACATGGTTAATGTTCCCACATCTGACGTGCACGTGGAAAGAAGATGCCTTCCTTCCTTGTTGACGTGGGACTATGTCCACATATGACTATAAAATGATGTATTACTGATTATGTGAATATAGGTTTTCCGTGACCCGCCAGTGCTTGGTTTGATCTGTTGAGGACTAAGATGGATGTGACGAAGTCCTCATTATTGGTGTCTGGCTATTTATTGTTTCATTTCTTAAATGCCTGCTTTATGAATTTGCTCTTCTGCTTATTTTCATTGATGTATAGACATTGTTATATTTTCATTTTGAGTTTTAGCCTTTGGCATTAAAAAGTGTCTTTGCCTCATTAATTTTGGAAGGTTAAATAATGACTTATGTGATATCAGGATCACATAATCTATTTTTATTTTCTTTTCCCTGACGCACACTTGCTCATCTTTCTTTATACTTTCTGAATCACTTTGCTTCAAGCATTTCCTGTATTTAGCATAAACTCAGATTTTTCTAATCTATAAGATCCAATCTGAGTGTCTTTTAAAAGACTTTCTTCTAAAAGAGGAATTTATTCTACTTGAACTCACTAATATAATCATTGTATTGATCTCAGTTCTGTCCAACTGCTCAGTTGATCCTTGAATACAAGCTTAAACTGTCCACTTATACACAGATTTATTTGAAAACTACAGTACTGCAAATATATTTTCTGTTTCTTATGATCTTAATAACTTGTCTCTAGCTGACTTTATTATAAAAACACATTACACAATACATGTAACACACAAAATATGTGTTAATCAACTGTTCATGTTTTCATACGTCGGTCAACAGTAGGCTATTGATAATTAAGTTTGGAAGAAGCCAAAATTGTAGGTAAATTTTGGGGGGCTCAGTTGGTTAAGCATCCAACTTCGGCTCAGGTCATGATCTCACAGTTCATGGGTTTGAACCCCACGTCGGGATCTGTGCTGGCAGTTAGCTCAGAGCCTGGAGCCTGCTTCAGATTCTGTGTCTCCCTCTCTCTCTGACCCTCCCCTGCTCATGCTGGCTCTCTCTCAGAAATAAATAAAACATTAAAAAAAATTACATATGAATTTTTGACTGTGTAAGAGATCAGTGCTCCAACCCCAACATTATCAAACAGTCAGCTGTACTTACAAATGAAGAGAACATTCATTTTATGACTTTATTTCATGTTTGGATGTTTCCTCTGCCACTAAAAAACCCAGCTATTCAAGGTCTTTTATGGTCCATGTAAATTTTAGGATTATTTGTTCTAATTTTGTAAAAATATTTTGATAGGAATTGTATTGAATCTGTAGGTCACTGAAAGTAATTCTAACAACCAAAAACAACACTGGAAGTATAAACCATCTCAGGTTTCAAAATATATACTGAATTTCTTTGAAATTTTTGATCATCATTTTCCTTTATTCAACATATTTCTGAGTGCAGCTGGAAACTATAATAATTGAAATTAAGAGTATAAGGTCACAGAAACATTGAAAATAGAAAGACGGAAATGAAGCTGATGTGAGAACACATAAGTCTCAAGTAGACATTAAGGTTTAAAGCATTACTAGAGATAATAAGGGACTTTAATAATGATAACAATGCTAATCTATATAGAAAATATAATTCTAAATCTGTATACACCTGATAAAACAGTTTCAAAATATAAAAAGCAAAAGTAATGTAACCCTAAGAAGAAAAAAAAATCCTCAATTATAATGGAAGACTTTAACGAACTTATTTTAATGTCTACAAAACAAATTATTGCTGATCATGATACTTTTCTGCTTAAAATATTCTGCTGGTTCTCCAGTATCACGTAGAATACAGACCAAATATCTTTATGTGGCACACAAGAATCTTCACAATATGTTCCAAATTGCCTATTAAAACTTTGTTTCTATTTCTCCTATATGTCCTGCTTTCTATTGCATCTATCATACGAACTCTGAATAGGACAATCCTTTCTATAATAAAAAAAGATGAGCATGAACCAAAGAAATTCTCAGACAAGAGAACACAGAGGAAAAATGTGTTTTCTAAACAGATGAAAACTAACAATGTATTTGAAAATAAACTGACAGAAATTTAAAAAACACATAAACTTGGGATATCTGGGTGGCTCAGTCAGTTAAACATTCAATTCTTGATTCCAGCTCAGGTCATGATCTCATGGTCTGAGGGTTCGAGCCCCACATCAAGCTGGTAGCACAGAGCCTACTTGGGATTCTTTCTCCCTCTCTCTCTCTGCTCCTCCCCCACTCATGCTCTCCCTCTCTCTAAATAAACATTAAAAAAAAAAAGAAAACACATAAATTTTATTTTTTTTTAATTTTTTTAAATGTTTTATTTATTTCCAGGAGAGAGAGAGAGAGAGAGAGAGAGAGACAGCGTGAGCAGGGGAGGGTCAGAGAGAGAGGGAGTCACAGACTGAAACAGGCTCCAGGCTCTGAGCGGGCAGTCAGCACAGAGCCCGACGCGGGGCTCGAACCCACGAACCGCGAGATCATGACCTAAGCAAAAGTCGGACGCTTAACCGACTAAGCCACCCAGGCGCCCCGAAAACACATAAATTTTAACTGCTAAAGTAGAAATAGAAGAGCTCAGAAATAAAAATTACTAGATACAGGAGTATGTCAAATGAAAACTGGTAAGTGTTAAGAAAGCATTAGAAAAAAAAATTCAGATATTTTCAGAATTTCAGAAGGCCAAATTTGAATGAATATAGGAGAAAGTAGATACTCCAGAGAGCACAATAATGGAAAAAGAGTATGAAGGAGAAAAATAAATACATCCATACCTGAGTAAAGAAAATCATTAAAACATTCAACAAAAGTTGGGCAAAAGAGATTCAATTTACATATAACTGGAGTCCCAGAAAAATATTTTTCAGACCATAATTGAACAGAACTAATATTTAAAACTGTAGCTTTTTCAGAAATTACTTAAATCTATGTACTCAAAGGCATCTGCAGGCTGGGGGCAGGACTGAGGCTGGGGGCCAGCTGAGGTACGGCCCGGGCACCCTGCCCCACATTGCTCAGTGCATGGCAGGAAACAGTGTGACATCAGGTAAGAACCTGAGGCAGGATTAACTGACAGAGAAATTGCACATTCCTGTTAACTCCATTAAGTACCTACAGTTTTTGGCAGGAAAAGTGAAAT
This sequence comes from Proteles cristata cristata, assembly GCA_017311185.1. Taxonomy (NCBI): domain Eukaryota; kingdom Metazoa; phylum Chordata; class Mammalia; order Carnivora; family Hyaenidae; genus Proteles; species Proteles cristata. The sequence goes on from JAESUZ010004513.1 coordinate 5,780, forward strand.
GAGTCACTGATCCTGAGATGTCAGTGCTGATAAGTAACTTTGAAAAGAGTAGGTGGGTCCAAGTGACAAATGAGGACTGTGATTTTTACTGGATGAGTGTAAAAACCAACCGAAACATTCTGAGTGTCAAAATTGGCTATCAGTCCTCAGACAGTCACATGGTCAACCACGTTCTGAGCCACTGAGAAGTGACTGGAAAGATCTGAGCATGAAAAATATTAAAAGCTACAAGAAGAACTAGAGAGAGAAGGGGGTTCCTGGGCAGAAAAAGCTGGAAGTGGAAAACGCTTCCATCAGGGCTTGGTTTCGGCACCTGCAGCATCCACTGGCTACAGCTGTTCACACGGGACTTCAGAGCCTCTCCTGCTCCCAGACTGACAAACCCGCCGCAAAGCCCAGGGAAGGGGCGTCTTTCTGGTGCACACGCTCTCGCAGATCACACAGAGGTCCCAGACAGCCGTGACCCTGTCCACTGAAGAAGCTATGTGACCTCTCTGCCCACTGATGACCCATTACTAATCGGCGGGAGGAGGGGTGTGTCCTGGGTCTCCGTGCCACCAGCTGAGCTGTTCCCCATGTGAAACTGGACTGTGCTGCTTTTGCACAGGAAAACACACCCGCGGTGAGTTGGAGAACATGGGTGTTCATGTCCCCAGCGCTGCCCTGCAGGAGCTTGGGGAGCACGGCCACATCCACGGGAGCACGCAGACCGAGAGTGACCTGCGGCCCTACCTGGAGGGCACCCAAGGCGACGGTGACCCGCGAGCTGCTCGGGGAGACCCCCTGGGCCACCATGCAGCCGCTGGCTGCGGACGATATGGCACTTGGGGTGTGACACCACCACAGAAACCAGCTGGCCTGGCTGACTGAGGGGAGCGCCGTCACCTCCAGCCCCGCCAACAGCCAAATCCCTGAGGACAACCCCCTCGATACTGTGTCCCAAATGTGAGATTCCGGACTACACAGGGAACAAGTCACCCCCAAGGAAGTCCCTGGCAGTTAGGAAACTCGTGATCCTGAAGAGCTAGGCAGGATGACGGGGCCCAGCGGGGGCGACAGAGTGGCTGGGGGAGCCGTCCTCACAGCCTGGAAGTGAGCGCCAGTAAGCACAGAAGACTGCAGCCTGGACCCTGCCAAACACTCACTACCGGGGCCCGTTCCCAAGTCCCTTTCCCTGGAGCGTGTTCCCTTCCTAAGCCCTGCAAATAAAGACTCTTCCTCGGGACGTTAGAAAAAATAAAAATAAAGTACATTGTCCCCTAAGATATCAAAAAGGAGCATTCCCAGTTAAATACTTCGGTCCGGTATTTTATTTATTAATGTTGTTACCTGGCAATTCACAGAAAATACAGCATGTAGCCATGCCTTTCACACGGAAAGCAATTTGTGCAATGACTGATAAATGAATAAAGAAATGAATGAATGACTAGGGTTTAAAATAATCACGCCTCACCAAAAATAACACGAGGGGCTTTCAAAACTCCTACATTATTGTTATTAAAATACTCTTACTTATGAGGCGCCCAGGTGGCTCAATCGGTTAAGTGTCTGGACTCTTGATCTCAGCTCAGGTCATGAGCCCTCAAAACGGGAGTCTGAGCCCCACGTTGGGCTCTGTGCTGACGGCAGGAAGCCTGCTTGGGGTTCTCTCTCTCTGCCCCTCCCTCGTGGTCTCTCTTTCTCTCAAAACAAATAAACTTCAAAATAAATACTACCACTTGCAAGTCTCAAACGCTGGCCAATAACCAAGCTTTTTAAAAACACTTTTTAATCACTTCTCGGCCTTTCAGCTAAGATCAAGTGTAGTATCTTCTCATCAGTTTAAAAACACTTTTTACCCTAATGTGCAACAATATTAAACAGTTTCCACAGGAATGAGTGGGTCTCATGGCTGAAGACCAACAAACCCGCCAGAGCAGTACATACGTGTCTGTCCTCGGCACCAGAAGCCACGTAGCGTCCACAAGGGCTAAAAGCAATTCCACATGGGTAACTGTGGGTCGGATGTCCTTCAAAACGGTGTTCACATCTACAGGAAAAAGAAGAAATATCAGGGGAAAAAATCAATGTTTTAACACAAGTGAGGAAAAAGACACTGACTTGTGGCTCATCTACACAACAACGAACAAACCAGCAGTGAGAGAGAGAGCACACTCTCACGTGAGAATTCTTACATGGCCAGCAGGCTGTTCCAGAGACCCTTAAACATAGAAACACGTTCTAAAATCGTAAGCCACTTGTATCAGTGATTCGAAGACTTTGGGAGGCATGACCTTCTATCAAGGCTGGTTAAGCGCCACACCAGTTATTTATGAGGTGTGGGGCTCGCAACTGTTTGCTGTGATGTGGGCCAGGGAACCGATGCTTACTGAAAATGCCGAACACCAACACTCTCCGGGGTGGCCAGGGCCGCCCTAAGAAAGCCTTCGCTACCCGCACGGGGCTGGGCCCCGGGGACGCTGCGCGGTCACACCGAGCCCTGACTCCAGAGCCCCGGCGCCTGTCCCAGAGCCTCGGGGAACATCCCCGCCTCACGTCGGAGGGGCTTGTGTGTGTGTGTAGCGATTGGAGATGAGAGGGAAGACTGTTAATTCTGCCCTTATGAATCCATGGGTGTGCATATACACACACAAGCCATTCTCGTATTTTGTTGCATACGTCATAAATTTAGTGTTTATTCCTCCTGTATAATTACCAAATACGTATATTTTTAGAGAGCAGGAACGTACATGTATAAGCCGTAGTTTATGACACCTGATCACCTCCCTGTACATCTCTCTCAGGGGCCACAGGTCACACACGCAGCAGAGGAAGATCAGCACCTTTTATTTTAACATTTCAAATTTACATGGCCTGTTCTGTGTATCAGTCACTTTCCTTAGACTGGTCAGTGTGAACAGATTCACCACAACCTTGTCCCATTTGGGAGAAACAGATACTAAGCCAAGAGCGCCGGGAGCTTTAACAGAACATGTGCCCCGGGCCCCGGCTGCAGTCGTAGCCGGGGAGGCCTCACCTCAGGGTTCTCAAGTCCCACAGCTTTATCCCATCGCCGACGGCTGTGGTGGCAAAGAGGTTATACAGCTGACATTGCTGGGTCGTGAAGGATGACCCCTGTAATTGTACGGGGAAGAAACAAGGTGCGTTCTTTAAAGGCTGAGTTAGTAGACATAATACTAATCTAAAGTAAGAAATTAACACAAAGTTTCTATTCTTATTTATAACAATTTCAGAACTGGGCTCCAAGAACCTACCTAAGGATAACTAGTAATGGTACACTTTGACCTTGGGAATTACTGGTGTATGTTTTCCAAATATGAAACGCTACTGAAAGTTATAAAAGTCCTATAAAAGATCAAAAGACTACAATATTAATACACCAAAATTAATTTTTAAAGTATACATGGGGGCGCCTGGGTGGCTCAGTCGGTTAAGCGTCCGACTTCGGCTCAGGTCATGATCTCACGGCCCGCAGGTTCGAGCCCTGCGTCGGGCTCCGTGCTGACAGCTCGGAGCCTGGAACCTACCTCAGATTCTATGTCTCCCTCTCTGTCCCTCCCCCTCTTGCACTCTGTCTCTCTCTCTCAAAAAAATAAACATTTAAAAAAATAAATTGCAGATCATAATACATCTTCAGTAAATCTGAAAGATGCCCTTGTTAAGTCATTCGAGGCTTGAGGTCGGTTATCAACGAGCGGACTATCGAATCCTAAGACCCGATGCAGCTGTCTGTGCACTGGCTTGTGTGAAATCAGGCGCGTGTGTCACCGGGCGGGGCCCCTCTAAGGACCTGCCTCTGATCTGATCGTCACCTCCCCTGGTGCTCTAGTGACTTAAAAGGTCTCATGGGATGGAGCGCACTCCATCTACAGAACCATTTTTGGCCCCAAACACTAAATATATTATGGTTCATACAATGTCCATCTCCCTTTCATGTCGAGAGTATCCAAATTACTAAGAGAAATTTCATGAAATATATCTGAAAGCTTTTATCCTTACAATATGCATATACCTAGAAGTGACTCTTCAGTTACAAACAGGAAATGAAAATTTACATAAATCCATAACAATAACAAATACTTAGAGAGTCTTAACTCTACCAGACAGCATTCTAAACACTGAACATTTCATCCTCACAACAAACTTATGAGACATAAACTATTTTATGCCCATTTCAGGTGACAAACATGAGACGGAGGAATCAGGAGTCCACGCGCGGCCACCCAGCTCCTAACCTCAACGTGGATTAGTGGTCCACCCAGCAATTCAACAGACATCCAGCAAACACTCGGAAATCATCTACTAAACGCTGGGCACTGAGTATGAGAAGAATAAAACAGACCTAGTTTGACAGAAAGGCAGATGGACAAATGACTATATAGTAACAGTACCTTCCAATATTGCTAATTTCCTGAAGCTGACCAGTAAAAAACTGAACTCTTTCACAGGGATAAAAAGAGAGTTATAAATGTTTTTAGTCAGTCCAATAGAGGCTAAGGAAGAAGAAATGAAGCAAAGAAAATTCATGACAAATAGATGGAGTGGAAGTTTTTTTTCTTCAACATAGAAGAGAAAGCACAAAATAAGATCAAATGTATGAGTAATCACAATAATTGCAAACAGACTAAATAAGTTAAAAAAAGAAAAAATTTTTAGTTGGATTTCAAAAAAAACCACTTAAAACATATTATTTTTAAAGGCCGAATGTGAAAGGTGAAAGAAACAGCGTATATTAAATAAAAGAAGGCAAGACTGATTATAAAAGTACCAGAAAATAGATATAAGGCAAATAAGACCTAATTAAAAATAGTTTATAAATATTATAAACTATAAGAAGTCTGACATAAATATAGCCAATAATAAAGCCTATAAATACATAAAGCTAAAATTAGTAGAACTGCAAGAAGTAACAAGATTACAATCATAGAGACAAAGATATTAATCACATTTCTCTAAATAAAAAAAGAGACCAAGAGTACAAAAAAAATTAGTAAATCTTGAATAATTTGAATATAGTTAATAATGTTGGGCCAATAGACACCCATGCAGATACGTTCCAAGAGCACATTCTTTCCACACACATATAACACCCATAGAAATCAGCCAGAGAGCCAGGCTTCTCAATAAATACAAAGATCTCAGCAGCCAGGAGACAGTCGGTGTTAGTAGAGCATATGCTCCCGCGCAAGACCATAAAATCAGACATTAACGACAAAAAGATTACAGAAAACAAGCTCACATGTGTGGAAATCTAAAAGCATATCTAAATAAAGCCTAGGTTAAAAAATCATAATGCAAATTAGAAAATATTTACTGCTAAGTAATAAAAATACCACATGCTAAAAACAGGAAGATGCAGCTAATGCAGTATTTAGGGGAAATTTATAGGCTTAAATGTGTACATCACAAATGCACAGAAATGAATGAAGTTCATACCTAAAATGTGGAACAAAACTCGGGTAGCAGAGAGATACACAGCTTGCTGCTAGTATGTAAGAGAACAACGTACCACACAACAGAGAAGATATTTCCAAACACGTCCTTGGGAAAGACTCACACCAAATTCAGTCGTGGTTACCAAAGAAGGAGACAGAAAGAGCAGAATTATATTTCTACCCATAGGCATTTCATTTCTTTAAAAAAAAAAAAAAACCCACAAGATCTAAAGATAATAAAGCAATATATTTTAAGGCAATCATGGATTTCAGTGACCATTATTCCCGAGAACCTCACGTTTTCTGTGTGATAATATGTTTTCATTAGAAAACTAGCTAAAGCTTTACATGGTTAATTTTCCAATTAACTTAGCTGTCTAGCATTATGTATTTACATCACCAAAAAGCACATATCTTATGTAGGCATAGAAAAAACATAACAGTCAAGTTTTTATTATAAAGAAAAAGCACTAACTGTGACTTTTAAAGAGATTGATAAACCATAAAAGATTTATGTATTTTCATTATGAAAATCAGCCACTTAATCACGTAACACAATTTGAAAGAGGAAAACATGGCGCTGGCTGCCTGATGCACGGGCCCCTGTCACCGTGAGAACTACACAGACGTGCTGGTCCAGCTCGTGCAGCGACCGCACACTCTCGGGACTGCGCACTGGGATGCTTGCGAAAGGGCAGGACTGATGTGTGGCAGGGGGACAGGTGTGGCTGTGCTGGCCGAAGCTTAAAAGAAATTAGAAATGATCTATGTCCTACTTCACCGGAAACACGACACTTGAGCTCCTCAAGTGGGACGTTTTCGCTGACGGCCCCCGGGTCCCCAGCTGCTTGGAACACTGGGGTGTACGTGGTGCAACTGAACAGACTCCAAGAGAAGTTGAGGAAGACAAGCTACGACACACCGGGGCCTCGGTTACCTTACACCCGCTCCCCTTCCGTCGCACACCGTTCAGAGGGTTATTTTCAGGAAGTAAAACCAGTTCCGTTCCCACCAAAAACCTCAGGACTGTTTTTCCTAATATCCCACCTCTGAGCCAAGTGTGCGCCACAACGGCCCCCAAAGAGTCACCACCGCTGACAGACCACGTCACTCTGCGGCGGACTCGGCTGCCGTGCGGCCACCGCACACGCGGCGACTCGGTGGGGAAGAATCTTTAAGCCGTTTCCTAAAGCAAATGCACTGAACCTCGTAACAGAGAGGGGGGCACACGGAACGGTCGCTCCGTCACCAAGGAGACGAGGTTCTGCACCGGCGGCGGCCGGCAGCCACAGGACACCCCTGCAGTGGAGCTCCCAGCCCTCTGCAGGGGCCCCTGCACGCAGGCACACGGCAGAGATCCACGTGTCCGTGAGGACGCTGCCCCAGCCTCGGGCCCTGAAGCCTGAGCCACAAGGCACTGCCAGCGGGGCCACCCCGTGTCCCACCTGGACGGCAGCAGCCAGGTCCCTCCAGAGCCGGGGTCCAGGCCCCAGACATCACGGCAGGCATCGGCCGAGGAGTAGGCCGTGCGCCGGGACACGGCCCCACCCGCGAGGCCAGGAACACGGGCAGCGAAGGGGAGCGGAGAGGCTGGTGCTGCCGCCCCTGGGCCCACCGAGGCCTTGGGGGGGGCCCTGACTGGCTGGCGCTGCTGTCTGGGGGGCGCGTCCCTGCCTCCCCGTCCTGCCTGCCTGGTGGGAGCTCCCAGCGCAGAACCACGTTTGCAGCCGTGTTTGCAGAGCGGCAGGCGCCCCCGCCGAGCCGTGCACGGGGCACAGCTGGGACCGCTGTCCGCAGCACACGTCCGCGCACACGGCTCACGCCACGGGCGTCGGCGAGGCCCCTCACCCTCCTGCCCCACCTTCATGACGGCCGCCTGTACCTGCAATAAACCCGACGAGCCCGTCCCCGTCAGGGGCTCTGGGCCCGACACCCACCCCTGGCTTCAGCAGCGGCCTGGGCGTGAGTGGTGCCCGTTCCCTGAGCGCTTCCCCCCGAGGCACACCCGGCCCCTCGCCTACTCGTGTGCCCGCTGCCCACATCCCCTCCACGAGAGGCCCCCCGAGGAGGCTTGGGCCTGACGTCGCGCGAAGCCACTTCTCTCTTTGTGAAGATACAAAGTCCTCAAGTGCGAGGACACGCTCTCCCCTTCACGCACGTGTCCCAGCGCTCAGGACGGGCCAGATACACACTTGTTCTGAGACGCAGTTACGTGAAGTAGTTAAGGGCATCTGAGTGGCTCCATCGGTTAGCATCCGACTCTTGATTTTGTCTCAAAAATGATCCCAGGGCCCGTGAGATCAAGCCCCGCATCAGGCTCTGTGCTGGGAGTGCGAGTCTGCTTGGGAGTCTCTATGTCCCTCTCTCTCTGCCCCCCTCGCTCTCTCTCAAAAATTAACATTAGATGAACGAGTTAACAAGCTAATACAGACACGTACAGACACGTATCTGGACACGCCGTTGCTCACACACCTACACGCGCATGTGCATGCACACGTGTGTACGTACATGTGTGTGCTTACAGCCCTCACACAGTCCAGGCCACAGGAGTGCTGGGGACAGAGGGGCAGGTGCCGGGCATTCCGTCTTGGTCACCCCCGAAGGCCTGGCAGTGGCGTCACACACGCGGAGCGACGGCACCACCACTGTGCCCACTGTGCTCCTATCGGGGTGGGGGCCCGGCAGCGAGGGGCCGGCAGGGAGGCTCCCCGACCACGGGCTCCCGCGGGGCTCTGCGCCACGAGCTGGGCGGCCGCACAGCCTGCTGGGGGCACGCTCGCTGCCGGCGTGTCTCGGGACCAGACTGCGGTCTCCACTTCCACGTCTCAGAGTCGGGACTCCGGGAGGGCTGAGTCCACGCGGCCAAGCACATCACGCCCGGCACGTGGGGACGGACACTCAGCGCACACGAGCTACGGCAGGCGCACCTCTAAGTGCGCAACAGGGCAACTTCCAGGGCTTGCCGCCTTCTGCCCTGGCGAGAGCCCCTCAAGGAGCTAAAAGTCACCAGGCCTGGACGCATCCCACAGAAGCTGCCTCCGGCACAGAGGGGCCTGGGCCCAGCCTGAGACCGGACGGTCCACGCCAGCCCGTGAGGACTCCGGACGGGACGGCACAGGAGCGCGGCGGAGTCTGATTCCCTCTCAGAAGTTACTGGGAAGCCTGAGGGACTGAAAGGGAGACACGGACATGCTCCCTTGTGCCAGCAGCAGGCCTGGGGCGAGGGAGGGCCCGGTGCACACAGCTGCCCGGGGCGGCAGAGCTACCTCATAACATCGAGCTCCACGACGTGGGACACAACACAGTCCCAGTCAGGCGCGGCTTCCCCGCCTCCCGGGACACTGTCCCCAGCACTGCAGTCACAGCTCTCATCTCACGTGAGACACCATCGTCAGCTTCGTGCAAATATGACCCACGTCCACGACTGCCACGTCTGTGTTGCTGTTTCTTTGAAAACAATTTCTAACTCAGCTTCTGATCCTCTACCGCAAGCAGCAAATTCTGGGCATTTATCCTTCACCTTCACCCTCGTGGGAACAAAGGGAATGTGTGAAATTGGGCGCCTTTGCGAAGAGAGAGATTTCTAAGGCAATGTCCCCGGTCTCCATAAACTTACATTTAAAAAACAAGAATCAGTACCATTTAACGAGCTGCATGCCCTCATCCAGTCCCTATGACAGAGGAGGTACTGCGCACAGACACGTAAAGTCTTTTACCACAAAATGGGAACAGAGAGGAAAGGAAACAAGAAAATCCCAAGATGTCAGGAAAAACAGCCTTACATCATTTTGGAAACTGAAATAACTTCTTTTGAATATATGAGAAAAACTGGTTAAGTTTAAAAGAATTGTCTTTAACATTATTTTAAAGCTAGAGCTTAATTTTTTATAAGTAAACTGCATTTAAAAGTCCAAAGGTATATTCTGCATTTCCAGTTTAGTCAGCCTAAACAATTTAAAAACAAATTTGGAGGGGCACCTGGGTGGCTTAGTCGGTTAAGCGTCCGACTTTCGCTTAGGTCATGATCTCGCGGTTCGTGGGTTCGAGCCCCGCGTCGGGCTCTGCTGACTGCCAGCTCAGAGCCTGGAGCCTGTTTCAGTCTGTGACTCCCTCTCTCTCTGACCCTCCCCTGCTCACGCTGTCTCTCTCTCTCCTAGAAATAAACAAAAATATTTTAAAAAAAAATAAAAACAAATTTGGAACCAAATGGAAAAAAAATTCAGACTGACATCTGATGCACCAAGTTTCATCAAGGTGAAGTTTCCATGGCTCTAGGATAAACCCCAGAAACAAATAAAGAAAGAACAAGTAAAAGAACAAGGAAATAGGGACTTATAAGGGCAATGTTGACAAACTGCTTTCCGTACACAAAAAATGATAATAGTGGTGGTGGTGACGGTGGTGATGGTGGTGGTGGTGGTGGTGGTGGTGGTGGTGGTGGTGGTGGTGGTGGTGGTGATGGTGGTGGTGATGGTGGTGGTGGTGGTGGTGGTGGTGGCGACTGAGGAGGGAGTGTGGGCCAAGCTGAGGGCCAAGTGCAGGCCAACAGCAACCCCCACCTCAGGTGGGATGTGTGTGGGGGGTTTCCGGAACACTCCCGGCCGCCCAGGAAGAGGGGAGAGGACAGAAAGCGGGTGGCTGACTGAGGGAGGTCACAGCCGTGCAGGACGCGAGTCTCCTTCAGTTTACGGAGAACTCAGTAAACTGCAAGACAAAGGCAGTCTTACCCAGAGCCTCTTCCCCAGAAACCTATAGACTCCGTTTCCTGGGGCCCTAAGATCACCCTCGGCAAGACGGAAGGGGGGCTAAGCGCCCGCCATGGTGATGGGGGAAACTGAGGCAAATGAAAGCTTAAATTCCCTACTGCCTGCAGCCCACGGACGAGTCCTTGAAACAGGCAGAGGGACCTCCCACTAGGAGCTCAGCCGCCTCGAAGAGGACCCTTCGCTGGGGCACAGGGGAGTCCTGGCCTCACATCACCCCGACCTGTGAGTCTCCTTAAACATGGAAAAGTTCCTTCGCAAACCTGCTTTCTCTCTCCCCCTCGAGTACATGCACGCGGTCCTGCCAGGGCTTACGGCCCCTGATACACATCTGCAGGGTCTCCTGACTGGGGTTTTCCTAAACAGTAATGAAGACGTTCGCCTCACACAACTAGCCGCTCAAGGTCTTGGAAACCTTGCTTCCAGAACTCCTTAGACACTTACTCCATCCCTGACCCCCTCCCAACCTGAGGGTATGTAACGAGTTACCCGCCGCCACCCCAGTGCAGCTCTTCCTGCCCACGGGTCCTGTCCTCGTGCTTTAATAAAATCACCTTTTTTGCACAAAAGACGTCTTCGAGAATTCTTTCCTGGCTATCGGCTCTGGACACCCCCACCATCACCCTAAAGCCCCGTCAGTGATGATGGTGATGATGGTGATGGTGGTGGTGGTGGTGGTGACAGGCTCAGAAATGACCACCTCTACTAAGAATCATGTGGAATAAATTCAAAAATTAAATAAAAAAACGTTTTTCTATTAATTCATAATATATTAGAGACAAAAAGTAACAAGCGTCAGAAAGCATGGTGAGGAATATTTGAAATGTAACACAACATAAAAGAACATCACACTGAAATTCACATTTATCATACTGAAACATTTTAACTCAAGAATGGAAATTTTGGTAAAATTAGTCAACCCTCACCTACTGTATTAACTAAGGACCCACAGAAATTATAGAAAAACTAAGTATACAACTTTATAACATTTCAAGAGACAGACTTGAATTTTAGAAATCTTTACCTTCAGATAAATTTTATAGGTTGCAATTAGAGAATGATACATGAAGCATCTTTAAATGCTATCTGTCAAAGCCTGGCCCCACAACCTACGTGCTGACAGTCTGGTTCAGAGGCCCAGACCCCCTCCGCTGCCGTGTCACTTCCTAACTTAAGAACTGCTTAACAGCTGGGACGCAAATCGCAGAGTGCTGACTGCGCAGATGCTGACTGCGCAGATTCTAAGCAAGAGGACTGTTCTGGGCACAAAGGGGACAGCAATCTGCACTCAAAGTCAAAGGCCTTTGCCTGAAAGTTTCACTCAACAACTTCAGCAAGTCACAATCCTCCAAAATTTGACATCGAAACGTCGCCTATCGACATCTCACTTAGTTGCACTTGAATTTAACAGAAATCATAGCACCTAAAAAATAAGACAGATATTAGGCTCACAATCATTTAAACGTGGCTCGATTATCAAATTCATTTAAAAGTAGAATGACATAAGGTCTAATAATCAATCTTAGACTCAATCTGGACAGATCTTATGGTGAAATTGGCAAAAGAGACACACGACCCCGAGGCGGCCCTGCCCACCCCCGCCGGGACGAGCCCCCCCAGACCCCGAGGCGGCCCTGCCCCCCCCCGCTGGGACGAGCCCCCCCAGGCCCCGAGGCGGCCCTGCCCTCCCGCGCCGGGACGAGCCCCCGACCCGGGCGGCCCTGCCCACCCCGGCCAGGACGAGCCCCCAGGCCCCGAGGCGGCCCTGCCCACCCCGGCCAGGACGAGCCCCCCAGGCCCCGAGGCGGCCCTGCCCCCCCGGGACGAGCCACCCCCCACGGCCCTCCCAGAAGACACGGGATACTGACCATCCCACACATGGCGGCTATGACTCACATTCACGATGTTTTTAAAGTTTGCTATCTTAGTAACCTCATAAAGTGTTCTAAAATTCTTCAAAGGAATTGCTTCATTCATCTGGGAGGCCTACCGCGCAGTGTTTAAAATGTCTTCGTTCTGTTTTTACATAAGATTTTGTACAAATAGAAGGAGACACAGATAAATACTCCTCTCCTCCACACCTTTCTTCAAGCTGGTGTTTTCCATCCAGTGTCTGCAAGTGGGAGGAACCTCCTGCCAAAATGTGAAACGGACGAAGTGACCCTCCAAGGACTCACTGGTGCAGAGACCTTGGGGGCGAGATGCCTCTCGGAGCCTTCACAGGGCCTCCCCGCGAGACCAGGACACTCACAAATCAGGAGCAAGTGATGGCAGCATGACCCTCAGGTTGGCCACCCGCCCCTGGGAGCTCCCTGGCCCCCATGCCAACGCTCTGACCCTGACCCGGGCTCACTGACACCTCCTGGCCCTGCCTATGGAGGCACACAGACTGACGGCTCTCAGGAACTCGCACACGGAAGCCTCAGGCCTGCCCAGATCGGCACCCAGACAAGGTCTCCCTCTGGACCCACGGCTCCAGCGCCCACTTATCCAGAAGGACAGCATCTGCCTCGGAGGGTGCAAGTCCATGGTCCAGAATCGGTGTCCCTCCCCATGCAAACCAGCTACAAAACTTCGCAGACGATCAGACCACACCCGCCCTATTAAACGGAAACTTAAAGGAAACTTAGAATAATGTGTTGAAAATATAGGTAGCAGAGACTTTCTAACCAATCCAGTAAGACTTCACTTAAAAACAATATTCCTCTTGGGGTTGGGGTGGGGGGCACCTGGGCGGCTCAGTCAGTTAAGTGTCTGACTTCGGCTGAGGTCACGATCTCGTAATTCATGAGTTTGAGCCCCATGTAGGGCTCTGTGCTGACAGCTCAGAGCCTGGAGCTGCTCCGGGTTCTGTGTCTCCCTCTCTCTGCCCCTCCCCTGCTTATGCTCTCTCTCTCTTTCTCAAAAATAAACAAACAGGGGGTGTCTGGGTGGCTCAGTTGGTTGGATGTCTGACTTCAGCTCAGGTCACGATCTCGCGGTTTGTGGGTTCGAGCTTCACATCGGACTCTGTGCTGACAGCTCAGAGCCTGGAGCTGCTTCGGATTCTGTCTCCCTCTGCGCCCCTCCCCTGCTTGCACTCTGTCTCTCTCTCTCTCAAAAATAAATAAACACTAAAAAACTTAAAAAAAAAAAACCAATACTCTTAAAATCATAATGCACATTTCAGAAGGCATTATAAATTGAACCCTTAATTTGGAAGGTCATTCCAAATATACCAAAAATCAAAACTGCAGTTGTAGTCCAAAAATCAAAAGTTTTGCTCACAAATCTCTTAGATGCCCTTTTGCGTAGCAAAGTGTCTTTTAAAGTAAATGATGAGACAATGAATTCATCAAAACAGCACTTCCTGTCATCTCGGTCTGTAACCCTCAGCTGTGGGTAGTTCTAAGCTACTTCTCTGTCAACACAGCAGCCACGTCCAAAAACGAGAAACTACTGGTCCCTGAAGGCTGCTTCATGCTCCTGCGCGAAGTGCATGACCGTCCCTCAACCCCGGAGGGCCGGGGACATCCAGTAAGTGGTAATGTGTTACAGTAAAGCTGGAAAATGGGCCCATAAAATTTAAAAAAAGGACGAAAACATTTAACATGATACTAAAATATCTTCCAAGGTCAGGCATCGAGGCTTGGAGAACTTAATGACTAAAAACGAGCATTGAGTTTGGTAGCAAACTGGTACAGAACTGCATCATCCGCTTGTACCTGTTAAGTACGTAAACACAATTTTACAAACGGCACACGGTCAAAAACTCACCTTGTTCTGACAGATCTGGTGGACGGGCCGTGAGTGGGCTTCCGCGATCACGGCCGCGCTGCGGCCCGCGTTGAGGTCGAACGCCTCCACGCTCCTGTCCCGGCCTGCCGTGAGCACCAGATCTGCGGGGCAGTTAGGGAGCTAAGTCCCCTCAGCAGCCCGCCCCAGGGAGCGAGCAGGCCCGTTCATGCCCTTACTCCCTCTGGGCGCCAGGAGACACACAGGGCCACTTTCGGAGGCTCCACAGAGGCGTGGTCACAGCCCTGTCCCCGCCCCTCTCTCCTAGTACATTCAAAAAACTCTAACTTGGGACTTTCAATAAATTAAAATTTTATAAGAAGAATTCCTAAAGATCAGAACTTTGCTTGTAAATAAATCAAAATCAATGCTTTTTAATAGAAAGGAATGAGGGCCGCCTGGGTGGCTCAGTCGGTTAAGCGTCCGACTTCAGCTCATGATCTCACAGTTCGTGGGTTCGAGCCCCGCGTCGGGCTCTGTGCTGACAGCTCGGAGCCTGGAGCTGCTTCAGATCCTGGGACTCCATCTCTCTGCCCCTCCCCACTCACACTCTGTCTCTCAAAAATGAATAAACATTAAAAAATAAAAAACTTTTGGACTCAATTTCATATTCAACAGTTACTGCTGTAACTTTCACCAGCCTCCGCAGAGGCGGGACAAAGTCCAATTAAGCAAAGGAAGTCTGCAGAGGAGGTCCGCAGCAAGTGTACCCGTTCGTTTCTAAAAAGTACGAAACTACTACATATTCAATAAACCGCGGACAGATCAGAAAAGTCCGGCTAGGTCACCCCTCTGTAGGTCACATGCTGTTGCATCCACTGTTAATGCTCCTTTTCACCACGGAGATGAAACTGCCACACACACAGTTAATGCCGAAGCCGTGGGCCCCCAGCCCAGCGCCGGGAGCCCCGGCCCGGGCAGACACTTCTGCCGGGCGGCCGGTGCTCGGGATGTGAAAACACTGTGAGCAGAGGCAAGGATACAGGAATAAGAGTCGTTCACGGCGGATGAACTGGTGATCTCGGCTGGACCGGCTGTAGGAGGCCTGAAAACAGGTCTGCAGCTGCTCTTCCGTCTGTATCTGAAAGGGAAACAAGACACTTGAACTCTATGTTCCCTCCACTACAGTGAAGCCTGCTGGGCTTTAAACCCTGGACACTGGGCGCCTGGGTGGCTCCGGCGGGTAAACGTCCGACTCTTGATTTCGGTCGGGTCATGATCTCACGGTTCGGGGGTGGGTTCGAACCCCGCATCAGGCTGTGTGCTGTAGCACGAAGCCTGCCCGGGACTCTCTCTCCGTCTCTCTCTCTGCCCCTCACCTGCTTGTGCCCTCTCTTTCTCTCTCAAAATAAATATAACTTTTTCAAAAATTGAATATGAAGAAAGTTTTCATAACACTTAATGATTATACTTTGTAACGTCAAAGAAATAAGTCAGCTACCTTAATTTTCCTTTAGGAAACCCTAGCTTTTCATTTAGGAGAACTTCATGAAAAAATATGAATATACAAAGCCCAAAATAATTCATTCCTACCTTCAAAAAAGCAAATTTTTCTCCTAATTCTAAAATAATTATGTATACTTGAGACATCTGCCCCATTATAAATCATCTATATTTACACTTAAACATGTTCTTATTATCTTCTAAACGGTAACATAAGCAGCAGTTGGTTTAATGAACATTTGGCTTCAACAATTCCTAACAACAATCCCCTAAAGGCAAGGAAGCTGCTGGCAATCTCAGGATGTGATCTCAGCCTAGGGAGGGCATGGGGGGGCGGAGGGGAGACAGCGGCCGCCGGCCCAGCTGGGCAAGGACTAGCCCAAGCAGGTTCAGGTCGGTGATGGGGCAAAGGGGCAGGGGGCGCGGGTGGTGCTCGGGGTCTGAGCTGCTGGGAGGCTGAGGGGAAAGGCGGGGAAAGGTCGGGTGGGGGCCTGGGGCCTTGATCAGAGTCGGCACAGGGAGGGGCACCCAGAGGGGTCACTGGGGGAGCAGGTGCTGGGGTGGAGGCGTGGGGCTCAGGGGACAGACGGGGCGGAGCCACAGGAGGTGTGTAGGAAAGCTCAGTGACGTGCACAGACCCCATAAATTACCGCGCATCCCTGCTGACAGGGGGCAGGTAACGGGCAGGAAGCGGCGGCTCCAAGGGAGAGCCGCGCTCAGCTCCCTGGACAGCACGGGCCAGGAGACGCGGCTCAGGAAGAGCAGCGGGTGCCGGGGAAGAGAGGACACGCGCGCTGAGGCCACGGGCAGTGGGGGTGCGCAGGGGCTCCTGTCCGAGGCACAGCACTCCGGGGGCATCGCGGGCCACCCACGACCTCAGGCTCAGAGGGGGAGGAACAGTGTGCTGCTGGGCGCACAGCATCTCCGTCTCTGCTCCCAGAGAAGAGGTGTGCACCGGGGGCCGGCCCGCGGCCTTCCAGAACACCAGGCAGCTCTGCCGGGAGGTGCCCATGCCCGCAGCCTGTGCAAGGTCCAGAGTCCCCTCCATGGAGCCTCGGCCGCTCCAGAGTCGCCACCTCCAGCTGGTGCTGCTACACGTGTGAAACGCTGCAGCCTGAGCGACAGGCCTGGGCCCTCCCAGACAGAGGGGAGGCTGCCCGGGCTGTGCACCACCACCCGCTGGAGGCCCGCGCCTTTCCCCAGGGACCACGTGAGCGCGTGCAAGGCCAGCGCGGGAGGACGGCGTGAAGGCCATGTCCACGCCCTGGCTGCACTACCAAACCCGCGAGGACACCAGGCGCACCGGGCTCCCAACAGCCAGCAGCCCGCGTTCCTCCTCGCCGGCCCCCAACACTCGCCAGCGAAAGGCAGCAGGTGCGTGACGCCACAGCCCAGGGGACAGAGTGTGGGCGCCCACGACAGGTGTGGGATGTGGGCTAGAGGCGGATGTAGAGGCGGGACAGGTAATCCCGGGGAATGCACCCAGGGCAGGCAGGACCTCCGCTCGGTTCTGACAGGCTTCACTCAGTAAGCACGAAGGACCAGCGGCTCACGCGTCTTCCACTCTCCTACCTGCGATGGGCGCTTTCCCCTGCCCTGGCCTCTCCCTGTGACACTGCGCGTGGCTGGGGGAGGGGCCGGGCGGCCTGCGGGGCGTCTCCGGGACGGGGTGAGGGTGAGTGCGTGCCAGGCAGTGTGCGCGGGGAAGGCCGCGGGGTGATGCCACCAGGGCCCTCTGTGCCGCACGTCTGTCCAGCCCCAGGACCCACGCTCCGCTCAGGGGTCCGTCACACCTGATCCAAATCCATCGTGGCCTCAGCACACGTTTCTGGGCCTGACCGAGAAGGGAGCCACTCTCCCGGCTGAGATCTGGGACATGTGGGCTCCTCCAGCCACAACTAAAAAGCGACCCAGTAAGGCCACCGAACTGACAACTTGCCCACACGTCTCCCAGTGGGCACAACGGGGGTGAAACAGATCCCACAGCGACTCGCAAGCCAGACCCTGAGCTCAAAGTGCAGAAATACGGCTCATGCAAACCACCACAAGTCCCAAAGCACAGGCAAGCTGATGCAGGGGTGACCCCCCCACGTGCTGCAGAGGTGAGTCTCGCCGCAATTCGCCTTGTTTACACACTCTGAGGGTCCCCGTGGCCTGCAGCCTCCAGCAAAGTCGGCCCTGCATCTCGCTGTAAGAAATACGGATGTGATGCCTGTAGCTCCGGCAGCCACCTTGACTCGTAAAGTGAGAGGCAGCAGAATGGAAGGCGCTGGGCAGTGCTCGGTGGGGTCCCCCACCCTGTGATGAACGCCCCCCGGCCCCTCCAGGTGGCTCAGGGTGTGCGGGAGAACCGCAATCAGGCCCTTAGTTACAGGAAGGAAGATGGCGCCCCCTGCAGGAAGGAGGCGCCCCCAGAGGACGACGGGCCTGCACTCACTCCCCATGCGCGCCACGTGCATACAGCTCGCTGCTGGGCTCGGAGAAGAGCGTGAAGACCCCCTACGCGCCCCCCACAGCCCCGCTTCCAGACAGGCGCACCGCAACCCAGCACAGCACCCGGAGACCCTCGGCAAGGGCAGAAGCCGGGATCGGTGGGAGAGGACAGGTGAAGATGTGTGTCATGCTCCCACCGCATAAAATCCCGTGACAGCGGCACAATCATAACTGTGCCGTCGTAACTCTGATTACTGTGAAAGGTGTGTTGCACTTAAACACTAAGTAAAGTCACAGGGAAACCTAGAGACACAGCACGTCCAGAACCACGGATGGGACGCGGCCACCAGGGTCTCAGCAAGAGGCAAGTCCCAACAGCACGACACGGAAGACACCCCTGTCCACGGACAGGTGGGTGAGGGGACACGGTGGGCACGCGTGCACATGTAGACACGCACGCAGACACAGACACACACACGCAGACACACACACGCAGACACACACACAGAGAGACACACACACAGACACATAGAGACACACACACAGACATGCAGACACATACAGAGAGAGACACACACACACAGACACATACAGAGAGAGACACACACACAGACACATACAGAGAGACACACACACACACCACACAAACGGAATGTTACTCAGGCACAAGAAAGAACACAAACTGGAATTTCAGTGAAATAAGTCTGAGAAGAAGAGACACTATACGATCTCACTTACGAGTGGAATCTCAAAGCAAAACAACGATGAAACACAAACAGATTCATACACACAGAGCTGGAGGCGGGCGGGGGGAGGGGGTGTACAACCCACGCCGGGACGGAGTGCAGCGCCGGGAGTACAGCCAGTGGCACCGGGCCCGGCGGTGCTACACTCACCCGGGGGGCAGAGGGAACAGGGGCGGGAAAGCTCTGGAAAGGCAGCCTCTCATTATCCCTGTAACTTTCATTTCTTTAAAAACTTTGGAAACAAACAGATGTTAATATTGACCAAAAGGAGGTGTAGCTAAACAGGCATTTAGGACAAACACTCAGCACACGCACGTGTGGGGAACGTTTCATGTCCAACCTCGTCATAAACACAGCAGCAATCGTCCCGCACAACAGCCATCACAGGTGAGAACTCCACGTTCCGAAGCCCCGAGCCTGTCGTCGCCCGCCCTGGGCCCCGAGAGCGGGGGCGAGGACGGTCACCAGGCCCTGGCCAGCAGCCTGCCAGGAGGCGATCACGTAACACTCACCACCGGGAGCACGTGTCTCACACGCGTCAGGTGCAGCGCGTCCCCCGCCGAGCGGGGCCGGCAGGGGAGGCTCCGCACCGTCGTATCTCGTCCTTGCTCGTGCTGACGTGGCGCTTCGGAGCCGGGGTTCGGGGAGAAGACAACACGGAAGTGGGCATGTAGCAGAACTGTGCGCCGCGGACGGGCTCCGGACACAGGGCTGCGCCCTGCGAGGCACACGGCAGTGACGGCCGACGCGACGGGCGTTCCCACGGAACTCCGCCGCTCCAAACGCGACGGCCTTCGTCCCAGCCGCACACGTCCGCCCCACGTGTCCAGACAGAGCGCCAACCTGCTTCCCATTTTGTCCCCTCTCTGACTACTTCTAAAGGAGGTTCCATGTAGCAAGTATCTTGAATTCTGGCCACTTAAAAACTTTAAGATGAGACCGCCACGTGGCAGCGAGCACACGAATAGCGAGGGTTTTATTAAAGACAGAACTGTGGCCACGGCATAGCCTGGGGTCCGCCCTCAGGCTGCGTCTCAGCCGCCTGAGGAAAGAGTGTCAACAGCCCTAAAACAGGTGCGTCCCCTCCGCCTGCTGCCAAACGTCCCGACCCGGGGCCCCAGGTCCCACGCGCCTCCCTCCCGCTCAGTCTCCGAGGACTCGACCCCCTTATGACAGACTCCCAGGAAGTGAGCAAACCACATCTTTGACAACGTGCGGTTTGCGGGCTCCTCGGCCCGCTTCCCTGTTCCCATCTTGGCCGTGAGAGGGGCACCTCCCTCCCGGGCTGCCTCCCCCTCCCCAGGCGCTCTCCCCCAAGCACATCTAGATGCTCACACGTACCGTGTGTACGTGCACGTTAGGTACGCGGGCAGGTACACACACGCACGTGTTTGAGAAAACACTTCATCGGCAGCCACTGTCGGAGCTCCGGTGTATCCCTGGCTCACCCGGTCCCCGGCCTCCCAGTTAGGCTAAGAGCCTGGGGCCCGAGAAGGCGCTACTGAGCCTCCGTGAGCCTGTGACGCGCGTGGTGACGGTGAAGTCCCGGCCCGCCGTCGCCCCTTACCACACACAGCACCAGCTCCGCCCTACGCAGCGTCCACACCCTCAGCGTCCCGTCCAGGGAGGCCGACAGCAGCCACCTGCCGTTGTGACTCCAGCACACGGTGCTCACTGCCCCGTCGTGACCTAATGGGAGACAGAGGGGCACCTGGAACCTCCATGCGGCACAGCCGAGTACAGCTTCTAGGAATAAATGGCCAGGCCACAGGGACACCAGTGAAACCAAAGGCCAAGAAGGAGACTTTTACCTCATTTGAAGATTTAACGTGGTTTGTGATGGAGGGATTCAAAAAACTTATATTTAAAACATATGATGGGCATGGAGGGGGGCTCTTGGGGGGAAGAGAACTGGGTGTTATATGGAAACCAACTTGACAATAAACTATTAAAAAAGGAAAAAAGAAACAGGAAGCTCAAAATTACATTTGAATTTGTGTCTTAAAAGAAGAAAAAAATGCAGAAACTTATAAAATGTATAGAAATCTGTGGACTTCAGGGGCACCTGGGGGTCTCAGTCAGTTAAGCATCCACCTTCAGCTCAGGTCATGATCTCACAGTCTGTGGATTCGACCCCCACGTCGGACTCTGTGCTGACAGCTCACAGCCTGAAGCCTCCTTCAGATTCCATGTCTCCCTCTCTCTCTGACCCTCCCCCACTCATGCTCTGTCTCTTTGTCAAAAATAAATAAACATTAAAAAAATGTAAAACAGAAAAAAAAAGTCAGTGGACTTCACGATAATGCATCTTCTTTTAAATTTTTTTTTAATGTTTTTTTTATTTATTGGGAGAGAGAGAGAGAGACAGCGTGAGCAGGGGAGGGTCAGAGAGAGAGGGAGTCACAGACTGAAACAGGCTCCAGGCTCTGAGCCAGCAGTCAGCACAGAGCCCGACGCGGGGCTCGAACCCACGAACCGCGAGATCATGACCTGAGCGAAATTCGGACGCTTAACCGACTAAGCCACCCAGGCGCCCCCCGATAATGCATCTTAAGGAGCTGCTGGTCTTCCAGCCTCGAAGGGAGCAGTCACGGGGCTGACTGCTCAGGGTCAGGTGCCACGGGGGGGCCTGTCGGGCCCCTGCTGGCCACGCACTCGCCACCGGGGCCGCACCACAGGCCGCGGAACCGTTCGTCGAATGTGCGGCTCAGAGAGGAGCGCACACGCCACGGCTGAAAAGACACGTGGTCGAGAAAGAGTGGTTACCTGCCTCTCACTTCTAATCCAAAACCCCTAGAGAGAAGTTCTACAACGACAAGCGCAGTCTGTGCTTCGGGCCACTGGGGCCCCCGACCTGTGTCGCCCCCACCACCGCCCTGAGCCCGCAGGCAGCGAGTCGCCGCTCGGCAGGGGCCTGCTCCTCACGCCTGACGCCTCCTCACGCCTGACGGGTCAGGGGCGCGGTCTCCGGGGCGCCTTGCCCTCCTGGACAGGAGCCGGGGTGCACAGGGCTGGGCGTCCGCGCGGCACCTCTCCCCAAACGCCCGTGGTCAGTGCACCCAGCTCCGCGCGACCACGGAGGGCCCGGGACCCCACCCCGCCAGCCGCTCCTCCCGTCCGGCACCTGCTCACACACGCCCCGTCCGCGACCACTGACACAGGCGGTCACCCCGGGGAGGCGCCTTAAAGCCACCTGCCGCTCGCACGACAGGAGCCCGAGGAAAGGGGGGGCAGGTGGGCCTGGCGGGCGCGGGCGGTTCCGGAAATGAAAACCGGGCGCCTTCAGCAGTGGGGACGGAGAGGGCGGGGCAGAACCCGGGGGCTAGCCCCGTGCCAGGCCGCGTGGCCGCGCGGCCCCCGTGACCCTGCGCCGCAGAGGCTGTCGTCCCCGCGGGCCCCGCATCCCACGCCCCCCGGGGCTGCGCAGAGGGGCCCGAGGCGAGCAGCGCACCGGGCACCCGCCTCCCCGGGCGGGCACTCCGCCTCCCGGGCGGGCACCCGCCTCCCGGAAGGGCACCCGCTTCGGGCGGGCACCCGCCCCCGACGGGCACCTCCGCTCCCGGGCGGGTGGGCACCCGCCTCCCCGGGCGGGCACCCGCCTCCCGGGCGGGCACCCGCCTCCCGGGCGGGCACCCGCCCCCACTCCGCTCGGGCGGGCACCCGCTCCCGGAAGGGCACCCGCCTCCCCGGAAGGGCACCCGCCTCCCCGGACGGGCACCCGCCTCCCCGGACGGGCACCCGCCTCCCCGGACGGGCACCCGCCTCCCCGGGCGGGCACGGAGCCCCCACAACCGTGCGGACGTTCCTGCTGCGGCCAGACCCCCGAACAGGAGACCCCCGAACAGGAGACCCTGAACCGCAGGCTCACACCCCCCCCGCCGTCGAACCATCACGAGAAAGAGGGGGAAGCGGGGGGGGGACTCAGGAGGAGCAGAGACCGCAGCTCTGAGCGGCCACCCAGCCGGCATTTCGGCTGCACAGGCGCTGCTGCCCCCTGGCGGCGGCCCGTGGCAGGTGCAGCAGGAGGACCAAGGCCCTGTGAGCGCGCGGCGGGCAGCGGCTCGAGCCGCCCCGGGGAGGGGCCCCGAGCGCTCTCCGCGGTGAACGGCTGTGTCTCGGGCGCACAGCCGCCGCTGGCGTCCCGGCCGCAGGCCCAGGGCGAGGGCGCCACAGGCGGGGCAGGGCCGGACGGCGGGGGCACCTGCACCTCCGGCTGAGCGAGCGGCTCCCTCCTCCGCCGCCTCCCTCCTCCGGCACCGGCCGCGTCACCACCCTCTAGCGGGGGGTCCCTGTTCCCTGCGAAGCGGTCGCCCACGGCCGCGTGGGGACGCCCTCCTTCCGCCCTCCGGTCCCTCCCACCACCAAATGCTGTTCCACGCCTGGGCGCCCAGACGGGGCCCACTGAGCCACCCAAGAAGGTAGAAGCACTCCCAGTGCCGACAGGAAAGGGGCGCCCACGTGTCCGGGGCCGACGAGCCGGCCGAGGCGGCAGACCTCCCGGACTCCGAATGAGGGCTGCGGGAACCCGCATGCGGCCTTCTCCCCGAGCTCCCCCTGCACACAGGCAGCTGGGGCCGCGGGGCCTGCGCGGGGCCGCGGGGCCTACGCGGGGCGCAGGCTGACGCGCTCAGCCCCGGGCTGCACGCTGGGCCCGCTGGCTGCACCACGCGGACGACCTCGCCCCGGGGTGGCCCACGTCCCTGCGCTGTGGTGCTGGGGAGACGAGCCTCAGACCCAACGACCAGGACACAAACACACCTGAGTCCTCTCCTTCCCCGGGGCCGCGGCCACAGCCACGGCCGGGTGCGTGGTCCCCACACCGCGGACAAGGAAGGCAGACACCGACAGCGTGGCTGAGCTCCAGTGGACGGAGACCTGCACACCAGGAAGCAAAGGTTCTCAGCTTAACTCTACCTTATTAAGAACTGGTTTTTATGCAATTCTGAATTACTTAATAAAATATTAACTCAATTTAATCTCCTCGAGTGGCTGGCCCAGTCTCAGTGTTACAGCCCTCAGCCTCGGGCACAGCCCCCGTCTGCTCCTCTGCTCCGTGCCCAGTGCTTGCTGACCCAGGGGCACGAGTTCCAAGGCGGGTGCTGCACAAGGTGGGACAGAAGGCGTTCTGAGAGCCACGGCACCAACGTCAGCGCCCTTACTAAATTCAGCGCAACCTTGATCTCTGGTTTTCAGACCAGAAGGCACACCTACCTGTGCCCTCTGAGAACCCTGCAGGAGGGAAATCGAATTCAGCATCTGATTCTACCCACGACAAAACACCCAGAACAAACCTCTCTCATTTGTCTTAGATGATGATGAAGGTGAAGATGCCCATTTTCCTGCTCCCCGCGGCAAGTGCAGAGAAAGCACTCGCTTTCAGAGCTGAACTACAGGACTGTTAAACCAGCTGCACAAGGTGGGTGTGAAGAATGACTCTTTCCCAAAACACAAGTAGGCGAGTTCGGGTATCTACTGCATTATCTTAATTCAGCCACAAGCATCATTCCTGCAGTAAGACACTTAGAGAAATGTCCCCATTGGACATAATTGCAATTTATGACAGTCGTGGAGTAACAGAGACCAGCACACGCCAGGCGCCCTAGCGAGAACATCCAGGGCACAGTTTCGAGCCAGGAGGAGCCACAGGGTGCGCAGGGCACAGTGCGGGCTGCAGGCTGGGGGGCACCCTCCACGGGGGCCCTCCTCCTGACCGCCAGGATGGGGAGCCTGAGTCCACAGGACACTGGGAGGCATGCACCTGCCCCCGCCATACCTGTGCCCTGCCCTACCTGCCACCACACCTGTGCCCCCCAGTCCAGCCCCACGAGGACCTCAGCCCCCACCCTGCCTGCACCCCCCATCCCCCCCACACCACACCTGTGCCTTGCCCCACCACGCCTGCACTCCTTGCCCCCCACCACCACACCTGCACCCCATCCATCCACGTCAGCACCTGGACTGGCGGCATTAGCTTGTTGGGTTTTTACTGTTGCTAAAACAGGTACCAAGCATGAGTCTTAAAGCAGGCAGTTCCGGTAGCTCAGGCTCGGGGACCAGGAGTCTGTCAGGAAACTGAGCCAGCGAGTCTTCCCACACCACTGCCGTCCCCTCGAGTCTACTCACCTAGAAACGCCCTCGCCTCGTCACCTTTATGAAAACGTCTGCAGACAAGCCCTCCTAACTTTCCGAACCTGCTTTGGTCTCGTGTCTGTGAGATCTGACTATACCCTCCCCTGGACCTTTGCAAAAGCTCTGCTCTCAGACCTCGGCGCCCCTGCGGCAGAAGTGCCCGCCGCCCTGGCCGCCCCGGTTACGCCCTCTGCCCGGCGTGGCGGGGCCCATCTAGCTCGCTAAGCCTCCATGCGGGCCTTAGTTCTATTCCGTTCTGATCTTGAAGGGAATGGAAGGGCACGTGGGAGTCGACACCCAGGACCACGAGGAGACCCACACACTGTACCTGAGAAGACAGTGGGTGTCCCGGTGAGATCAGCACGGAAGACTAGCGCCAAGTGGTTGGCTAAGCCACAGGCCAGCCATCGTCCATCTCCTGCTTAAAAACAGCAAGAGAAACGCCTATGAAGTCACAGCGCACAGGAGGCACCTCGCTACGGGAAGCACAGAGCTGGCAGTCAGCTTGAGGCCGGGCTTCTCAGGCGGTGAGAAAATCCACAACAAACAGCATGTGCTCCACAGCCAACCGGCACGCTCTGAGGGTCCACCAGGGGACGTCCCCCCGGCTCCCTCACAGAGAGGGCCCGGACGGAGGAGCTGAGGCAGCAGGCTCCGGCGGCAGGGCTAGTCAAGAGTCGGCGCTGGGATCCGAGCCCGAAGTACCCTAACCCAGGGCGCCCTGCCTCCCACCCACAGATTCTTTTAAGACACGTTATTCAACTAAACAGTTTTATTTAAACATAACCCTAAAACAGGGTAGAACAAAATTACAGAACTCCCTGTAATTTTCAAACCCAACTGTATCATATAATCACAAGCAAGCCCACTGAATATCAGAAAGATACTTTACCGTTGAGAGTAGGTTATCTTATTTCCCAAAGTTATTCAAAATATGCCTTGGCGAGGATTATATGAAACCCAGCTGCAAGCAACGATGAACCGTAGGCATGAGCGCACTTGGAGAACTGAGGGGATGGCTGGTGACACGGTCATGGAGGCCGGTGGGGCGGGTACTGGCCCCCAGACAGAAGCCGCCTCCCCACCCTGGACTGACTGCATGTAAATCCAGAAACGACTCCTGCTTCTGAAGAAAAGGGCTCAAAGAGGGGAGCCGCCTGGCTGAGAGCTGCACCCCACTTCCTGCAAACCTGCCTCAGAAAAATGAAGACCCAGAGAAGACGTCTGGTAGGGGCGCTGTGGGGTCCGCTGGGCAGGAGAGGCTCCGTCGGGGGGAAGGGAGGGAGCCGCCCCGGGACACAGAGCTCGTCCGCCCTGTCCCCCAGACCCCTGCCAGGCTCTTCGCGCAGACCCAGGGAGGCCTCCATCCAGGGCCCTGTGCCTCAGTGGCCTCAGCAGCGGCCAGCACAAGCGCCAACGCCCTCGTTCTGGGCGACCTTTGGCTTTCATCCTGACCCCGGCAGCGCCAGACAACTGCAAGCAAGACTCTTGAGCCCTGTTTACAGCAGCGCGGTGGCGGGTAAGAGACCCTCGCACATGCAGGGAAGCGTGGCCCCCGGACTCAGCGCACCTGAGAACTGGACACAGCGCGCGGCGGCTGGCCCATGGCTGAGGACTCGCTGCCCGTGGAGTCTGGTTGGCGGAGAACTCTCCAAAGGGTACTCCTTACTTGAAGGAACATGAGAGAAAATGAAAATCAAGAGAGTTCAAAGTGAAAATAGAAATAAAAAATAGGGGCACCTGGGTGGCTCAGTCAACTGAGCGTCCGCCTTCGGCTCAGGTCATGATCTCGTGGTTCGTGAGTCCGAGCCCACACCGGGCTCTGTGCTGACAGCTCAGAGCCTGGAGCTGCTTCGGATTCTGTGTCTCCCTCTCTCTCTCTGCCCCTCCCCTGCTCATGCTGTCTCTCTCTGTCGGTCAAAAATAAATAAATGTTTAAAAAAAAATTAAGTAAAAAATAAACTAGAAATGGTGGATTTTCCCCTAATCACATGTGTTAATTTTATACTATCGACTGTGAATGTACAGAAATACCTTCAGGCCACAAAACAACACACATATTTTAAGTACAAAACGTCGAGGATTTCTCAGGTTTCCCATGACTCAAGGGTACCCTGGGGTGACTCGGGGAGAGCACCTCGGCAAGAGAAGACACAGCTCACAGCCCAGCTTCTGGGTCTGTGTGGGTGACTGTCCACTAATTACTCAGACAATCTGCAAACAGCTTCTATCTGCCCGGAAAATAATCACATCCACAGTCCATACGAGACCACGGACTTGGGGAGGAGGACCAACGGTCGGGCCATGTGAGGCAGGCCGGGGGGGCGGGGGGGGGGAAACCGGGTGGCGCGGAGCCCACAGGCCCTGGGCACAAGGTGGCATGGCCCACAGGGGCCACGCAGGGCTTCAGGCAGAGTCTGCCCGGTGTCCACGGTCAGCAGCTGGTGTGGGAGCCTGAGTGGCCGCTGGCCCCGCGGCCTGGGGACCAGCCAGGGCACGGGAGGCCAGGCTCCTCACTAGCACCCGCGTGGCCTCCACGTCCTTCCCACCTCAGGCCTGAAATCCAGTGTGAACTGAGCACAAAACCACCCGTCAGGCAGCACTGCCACCAGCTTAGGGGACGCGGGGAGGCGCCAGGCGCACCGCATGGGGCGGGACAGAAGGCAGCCATGACCTGCAGACAGGCCGTTTGAAGCTGGAAGTTACCGAATGACAAGTCACACACATTTATTCACTCCTTTATCTGCAGCAAAAGCTGGGAGCTCTGGCTTGCACGCCCGCCGCAGCCGGACAGCGCCATCCCTTCAAAGCTAAACTCGGTAGGTGTTCAGAGGGGCCTTTCCCTGAGAAACACTCGCCTGTGCCCAGCACGCTGCTTGGGGTCCTCCTCTCCAGGCCACCAGAAACCCCTCAACGCAATGCCCCCTGGGGCCAGAAACACAACAAAGACAGCTGGCTCTTTCTGGAAAGCAGGACTCTCGTAGGAAAAAGTCATCGAAAAGATCAGAGTTGAGCAGAGCCCTTTGGTGCTGCATTCTATACCCAACCACAGACAGCTGTCCAGGGTCTGGGGGCACCTGCTGGGGGCACATCCTCACCATCGGTGACCCACTGATACAGGACCAGGACAGACGGGCAGGAAGAGAAGGGGTCTTAAGAAAAACATCATGAGATGTGGGTAAAACCAGCATCTGGCAAGTGACTGCTCAAGTATAGATGGGCTGGAGCCTGGAATGGGTGAAACTTCACTACCGTCGCCCACGGTCTCCACCCCCACAGTATGGGTGTAGACGGGCTGTAGGCTACAGCAGGTGATACTTCACTACCATCGCCCATGGTCTCCACCCCCACAGTGTGGGTGTAGACGGGCTGTAGGCTGCACTGGGTGATACTTCACTACTGTCGCCCATGTTCTCCACCCACACAGTGTGGGTGTAGACGGGCTGTAGGCTGCAGCAGGTGATACTTCACTACTGTAGCCCATGGTCTCCACCGCTAGTGTGGGTGTAGACGGGCTGTAGGCTGCAGCAGGTGATACTTCACTACCATAGCCCATGGTCTCCACCCCCACAGTGTGGGTGTAGATGGGCTGTAGGCTGCACTGGGTGATACTTCACTACCATAGCCCATGGTCTCCACCCCCACAGTGTGGGTGCAGACGGGCTGTAGGCTGTACTGGGTGATACTTCACTACCATAGCCCATGGTCTCCACCCCCACAGCGTGGGTGTAGATGGGCTGTAGGCTGTACTGGGTGATACTTCACTACCATAGCCCATGGTCTCCACCCCACAGCGTGGGTGTAGATGGGCTGTAGGCTGTAGTGGGTGATACTTCACTACCATAGCCCATGGTCTCCACCCCCACAGTGTGGGTGCAGACGGGCTGTAGGCTGTACTGGGTGATACTTCACTACCATAGCCCATGGTCTCCACCCCCACAGCGTGGGTGTAGATGGGCTGTAGGCTGTACTGGGTGATACTTCACTACCATAGCCCATGGTCTCCACCCCCACAGCGTGGGTGTAGACGGGCTGCAGGCTGCACTGGGTGATACTTCACTACTGTAGCCCATGGTCTCCACCCCCACAGTGTGGGTGTAGATGGGCTATAGGCTGCACTGGGTGATACTTCACTACCGTAGCCCATGGTCTCCATCCAAATGAGGTAATCTCAAAGTGTGGTGCTGGGAAGGTCCTAGAAGTCCCCCAAACACCTTCCCATCTAGACACACGGGGCCCAGGGATCGGCAGGCCGGACACTGTCCTGCACATCCTGAGTGACAGTGCTGTCCAACAAGTACGTCCATGTCAGTGAGCTCACTGCTGGCCATTCAAAATTCGCCTGGAGCCCATGGCTAGTCAAATTTTTCTGTCCAATGATTAAGCATGAAACATCAAAAATGATCCATCATTGGCCACAACACTTTCTTAAAACAGTATTTTAACAAAAATTAAATATTGCCTCTGGAGGCAAACAAGAGCAAAAATGAACTACTGGGACCTCATCAAGATAAAAAGCTTCTGCACAATGAAGGAAACAATCAACAAAACTAAAAGGCAAGAATGGGAGGAGAATTTGCAAACAACATATCAGGTAAAGGGTTAGTATCCACAAGACCATAAAGAAATTATACTCAACACCCCCCCAAAATATTAATCCAGTGAAGAAATGGGCAGGACATGAATAGACACTTCTCCAAAGAAGATATCCAGATAGCCAACAGACATATGAAAAAATGTTCAACATCACTCATCACCAGGGGAATACAAATCAAAACCACGATGAGACCCCACCTCACACCTGTCAGAGGGGCTACATTAACAACTCAGGCAACAACAGGTGTTGGCGAGGATGCAGAGAAAGAGAATCTTTTGCACTGTTAGTGGGAATGCAAACTGGTGCAGCCACTCTGGAAAATAGGGGTTCCTCAAAAAATTAAAAATAGAACTACCTTACAATCCAGTAATCGTACTACTAGGTATTTACCCAAAGGATACAAAAATGCTGATTCAAGGGGGCACATGCACCCTGATGTTTATAGCAACATGAACAATAGCCAAATTATGGAAAGAGCCCAAATGTCCACTGACTGACAAGTGGATAAAGAAGTAGTTTATATATACACAATGGAATAGTACTCAGTGATCAAAAAGAATGGAGCCTTGCCATTTGCAGCTAACACAGATGGAACTAGAGGGTACTGTGTTCAATACAATGAGTTAATCAGAAAGAGAGAACTATCATATGATTTCATTCATATGTGGAATTTAAGAAACAAAACAGACAAACACAGGGGAAGGGAAGGAGAAATAAGATGAACAAAGAGGGAGACAAACCATAAGCCTTAGAACTGAGGGTTGGTGGGGCGAGTGGGGGTAGTGGCTCAATGGGTGATGGGCATGGAGGAGACACTTTGGGGATGAGCACTTGTTATATGCAAGTGATGAATCACTGCGTTCTACTCCCGAAATCATTATTACACTATACGTTAACTAACTTGGATTTAAAGAAAAAAGAAAAAAATATTGCCAAGTTGTTAAGATGGCAAAAACAGCAGCCTGTGTGAAAAATGGATAAGAACTGGATCAGACTAAAAGGACATATACAAATAATGTATATATCAAGTACTTACAAATAATGTATACACACTGTGAGTACGTGTGCCTGGATACACATCAGGTACCTACAAGTGACGTACACACACTGTGCGTACACATGCCTGCGTACGCATCAGGTACCTACAAGTGACGTACACACACTGTGCGTACGCGTGCCTGCGTACACATCAGGTACTTAGAGTTGGACACCTGTTTGAAACAAAGTCACATGCAGTATTTAAGGGCCCCCCTGAGCTGTGCCACATCCACTCTGAAAGGCGAGTCAGAGACGCACCGCCTGTGTCTGCTCCTGTGTCGTGAAGGGCTGTCGCCAGGACACCTGCTGTTGGTCTTTGGTGAAAACATAGTTACGCTGTGGAAAGAAAACTCTTACATCATCTCAAGGATTACAGGTCCAAGCTTTTTAAGAGATCTGAATTTTGTAGCAAAATAGACATAATATACAAACATGTAAATGCTTTCAGCGTCCCAACCAGTAATAAAGCAAACACTTAATTACTTTAATTATAACATCTATTGTTTCAATTATACATCTACACTGGCTATTTCACTGCTGATATTTTGCCATAAAAATTCTGGGTGATACTGAGCTATTTACTTATAAACTGTGACTACTATAAAAACACTAAGATAACCACTTTTGTGTAAAGACCACATTGCAAATTATCTATTGATCATATCTGGTGAGATGTGTGTGAAGGATTTATAAATCAAAAAAACTGCTCACAAAGTCAGAATTCCCTTAAAGTGAACACAAAACGTGATTCTTATGGTAGTTTCCTTTTGGAGAATAAATTTATATAATCATAATAGAAACAAAACTTCACTTGTGAACATTATTTTGCAAACCTACTCAGAGGCAGAAGTGAAATTACTGGAAAGTCACACTGAACTCCCATTAACAGAATTAGATTAAGTTCTGGCAGTCACTGAACAGTCACCTGGTATCGGCCTGTTTTTAAGATGAAGAAACAAGCCCCCAGAGCTGCTGGGGCACATGGTGCTGAGCTCTGGTGACAGGTGAGGGGCAGCCACACCCCATCCCGCACCTGCACCCAAGCCTTGCAGAGGCAGCAGCAGGCTCAGCCTGAGGCCATCAGAACAAGGGGCAGGAGGGGCTGCCTGACCCTGGGCCACGGCCGGGGGCTCTGCATTTGCTGCGGGATCCGAAAGTCCCCTGGGGCCCAGAAGAGGGAGGATGCCATTCCCTGAGGATGGGAGAGAAGACAACAAAGGGTAGCAGGCCACTGAGCAGAGGCCAGCAGGGAGCACCTGAGAAGGAGCAGGAGTGCGCCAGGGGGGAGGCAGACACAGTCGGGGCCGCCCTCTCCCCCTCCCCTCAGTCCCTCACACTGCCTCCCACCGTGCTGCACATCCTGACGAGGTGATCACACTTAACATACTGTAACATCACCCTGTACCTTCCCTGTAAAGTTCAAACTCCCAGGTTGATGCTCAGGGCCGTTCATGGTCTGGCCTCTTCCTCCCCCTGGGCATCCACACAGGATGCAGAACTCAAGACCTGCCATAATACAGGGGGCCCCAGGAGTCCACGCTGAACACAGGAGATCACACTACAGCCAGTGCCCACAGGCAAGGTGTATGAACTAGTGTGCAGTTCAGAATCCATCTATCCATCTAGGCCCACATCCACTCAACAGTGATCCATCCATCCATCCCTCCACCTGCCAATCTAGCCATCACCCAGCCCTCCATGCATCCATCCAGATATCCACCCACCTGCCTATTCATTCATTCATCCATCCATCCATCCATCCATCCATCCATCTACCCACCTGCCTATTCATCCATCTATCCATCATCCATCCATCCATCCATCCATCCATCCATCCATCCATCCATCCATTCCTCCATATATCCATCCCTCCATGCATCCATCCCTCCATGCATCCATCTAAATATCTTCCCATCTACCTATTCATCCATCCATCCCTCCATACATCCATCCAACTACCCATACACTTACCTATTCATCCATCCATCATCCACTCACCCATCCATCCATCCAACCATCAGTATTTTGTGAGAGGGTCTGAGTGCCAGGTGCTGTCCCAGGCTCAGGGGTTTGCAGAACGAACAGGAGGTAAAAGACGATGTCATGCTAGACAGTCGGGCCAGAGAGAGTAAACCAGGCAGGTGCTGAGAGGGAACAGCAGAGACAGGCACGCTCTATGGCGCAGCCAGGGATGGCGGCCTATACAGAAGCAAGACTGGCTGCCCCATAAGCAGCACCCACGTGTGTCTCAGGAAGGCACATGAGGGGGAAGAAAGGACCAATGAAGAGCCCTGAGGCAGGGGGATGGACGGGGGGCCAGATGAGGCGGAAAAGGAGCATGAGGGGGAGCGTGGCATAGGTGAGGTCAAGGGACAGATGACCCCAGAAAGCCTCCCAGAGCCTTGACCTGTGTTCTGAGCAGGGACCCCAGAGCTGTGGGAAGAGCACATAACAGTTCAAGATTTGGGGTGAGATGACGGTGGAGGCCTGTCTGCATTTCACATAGAAACACAAAGACCACTTCCAAGAAACGCGACATCCCTGAAGGACAAGGGGATTTCAAGGCTCTGCTGTACTTGAGACTCCCCAGACACTACACCGTTCCCAATGCCCTCATCATTGACCCCCTCTGTCCCCAACCTGCTGACCCGGGTCTGGATACATGTACCTAATGCTCCCAGAAAGCCCAGGAGGCCAGGTCTCCGTCCCTGCATCCCCCTCACTCCCGCGGGCCCATCCCTGTCCCGGCACCCGACCAGGTCACCAGGCACCATTGCTGCCCTTGGTTAGGACCAAAGGGCTCCCGGGAGGCGAGCACACGGCGAGCACCCAGGCGGGGCCTGCTGACACCTCTGCCGCGGCCTCAAGTTGCCTGCTGTCCGCGGGTCCCTGCCCCGCACCGGGGGTGGCCCTCCACACACATCCTTCCCACCTCTCGGGGCCCGGTTACTCACTGCGGAGCGGTCGCGTACCCAGACGACCTCACTTTGCTGTGGAAAACCAGGGGCTGGTCCCGAACGGTGCCCCGCACCACTGTGTGAAACGAGTTTAAAAAGTTGCAAATGTTACTGGCACAAAAACAGACACTCAGCTCAATGGAGCAGAACAGGGAACCCAGAAATGGACCCACAAACATATGGCCAACTAATCTTTGACAAAGCAGGAAAGAGTATCCAAAGGAATAAAGACAGTCTCTTCTGCAAATGGTGCTGAGAACACTGGACAGTGACATGGAGATGAATGAACCTGGACCACTCTCCTACACCAGACACAAAAATAAACTCAAAATGGATCAAAGACCAAAATGTAAGACAGGAACCCATCAAAATCCTAGAGGAGAAAACAGGCCAACAACCTCTCTGACCTCGGCTGCGGCAACTCTTACTCAACACGTCTCCAGAGGCAAGGGAAACAAAAGCAAAAATGAACTACTGGGACCTCATCAAGGTAAAAAGTGTCTGTACAATGAAGAAAACAATCACCAAAACTAAAATGCAACCGACAGAACGGGCGAAGATATTTGAAAATGACATATCAGATAAAGGGTTAGTATACAAAATCTATAAAGAACTAATCAAACTCAACACCCAAAAAACAAATAATCATTGTTGCACCAGGCGCTAACCTGAATGTAAATTATCCAGGATTCAGGAAAAAGAAACATCTAGCACATTCCCTACCACAAACAGCATGTAAAAAATCCGTGAGAGGCCGAGAAACAAAGCAGCAACGGATGGAGGAAACGCTGAATTTTCATGCTGACAAACAAATCCACAGAGCAGGTCGAAGCCCCGGGGCCCCGGCACGCCTGTGTCCCAGAGCAGGGGGTGCTGACCCGGTTGTCGCTGAGGTGCCGGCGTGGTCCTGGGCTCCTCGGCGGCTCTGGAGTGCAGCGGAGACGTGGAGAGGACGCAGCCACTAGGCAGACAAAGCGCCAGGAGAGCAAGCTCACAGGACGCACATTGTCAGGACGTCACAGGGACTAACCCGTGTAGGTGTGGAGTTTTCTAAGAAATAATCTTTAATATTTTTAATAAAAGGGCTATCTTATAATTTACACGTATTACAATATTTTTACGCTAAAAATTAACTATGAATCATTTAGCCTTAAACAAGACAGAAGCAGTGCCAGGAGCCAGAATGTCTTTCAAACTGGTCAGCAGAGCTGGGAGTTCACTACACTTTACTTGTACTTCTGGGAGTCAACGGGAGTGTGAGCTCCCGAGCGGGAACGCCGCACACGCGGGCCCCGCTGGGGAGGACCCTACCGAGGCAGCACCGACAGGCTCCTCCCGGCGCCGGGACCTTGCTGACGCCGCACCAGGGCTGCGAGACGGAGCTCCAGCAAGGCGATCTGACCACCAAACATGGACGCGAGTAAGCAGACGGCCTGCGCGGGACAGTTGTCATCCAGTCAATGGCGCGCACACGTCCGCGACCCCAGCCGCACAGGGCAGACCTGCTCCCGTCACACCGGCAGTTACCGTGCGCCTCCAAACTCACGCACCAGGTCACACTCCCCCGCGTGGAAGAGAGAAGCATGCCGATGCACTAGGCAGGGTCCGAGGACGGCGCCTGTTTCGGGACTAACCTTTTGCTCTCCGGCCCCGCTCATCATCGCACACGACCCGGCAACCTGAATGCTGAGGCCCCCGAAATCTGAATTTCCAGCAAAGAGAAACAAACAAGCAATGTTCACAGGGTCAGTGGAGGGAACAAACCGCCATGTGCCCGCACGCCCAGCGAGAGCCCTTCCCCTGGGGCCCTCGATCCCTGGAGAAGCGGGTGTAGGGCGGCTGTGGGGGAGCTGGGAACACCCCCCCCAGGGGTCTAAGAGCGGTACCGGGGAACCTCCAGGGGCCAGTGGGAGGAGGAGAAGGCACTCAGGCCAGTCGAGGTTTGGAGGGTTCAGGCAAAGTGCTTAAGTGAGTGCTGAAAGGGGCAGTGACTTCCGATGAGCAGGGAGGCCAGGCTGAGAACTCAAACTCTGTCCCCAGAGCTCGGGGGCCTTAGAAGAGAAAGAAGGGAGCCTCCGCCTACAGGTGACCTGGGCCGCAGGGAGGCTCCTGAGGGGTAAGAGTTTGGGGAGCGAGGGGGGATGGAGCCAGGAATCATGCCTACACCTCTGGCAGGGGCAACGCCCAGCGTGGAGGCCCCGGAACTTGAGGACGCACGGGAGCCGCCCCAGCTCAGTTCACACAGTGCGGTCTGACGAGCTGGGGGGCTGTCCAGTGGTGGGGTCAAGTCTGCCGCAGGAAATACGGATGCGTGGACTCAAGAGCCGTTGAAACGAGCTGGGGCCGTGCGATGGCCCTGAGGCCCAGAGGCTGCCCGTGGCCTGATGCCAGGCACACACGCCTCGCCCACACATTCTGGCGACCAGGACTCCTCCGCTGAAGGTGTTACCCTCCCACACATCAGAGAAAAACATTAACGGAAGTTAGGAGACATTTAGATCAAAGGTGACCTGAACTTTGACCTTACCCTTGTAATGTAAAACGGCTTCCAGTTCGAAGTTCACCAAGTTAAAGATGAGCAGGCCTGCAGAACTGCCAATCCACACGCATGGGGCACTCTCAGAAGGCAGGCTAATTTTAAAAGAAAAAGAGAGAACTGTGTGCGGGTCTCACTCCTCTGGCCTCCGGCCCACCAGGCAGGCAGCCAGCTCTCGGCATTTATGGTCTGGAACCGGGCCTGCCAGGCTGGCGCTAAATGGCTCCAGCTTCCCAGGCACCTGCTGTCCGGGAAAGACAAGTGACGAGACGGCCACAACCAGACCTTGACTCAACTGTGACCTGCAAGGTTATGGCCTCCTTAGAGCTCACAGCGGTGGCAGGCGCCGGGTCCTTCCCTGCGAGGCGCCCATGGCACCTGCACCCTGCCCAGCGAGGTCTGGAAATAAGGGGTGCAGCCACCAGGGAACAGACCCCTGCGGCCGAGCCAGGAGACACCGACCACAGCTCTTCCTCCTCCTGGATCGATGTGCAAACTGGGGAGACATCAACAAAGGGCCACCAGGCCTCCGCTGGCTGTGCCAGACCTGCACTCTGACGGGCTCTCCGCATTCTCTCTATCGCCTGCCGCTTGGTCCCCTGGAGCCTCCCGCCGCCCTGGGACCATCTCTCACTCTGGGCTCCTTCTCAGACCCTCGCACACGCACCGCCATGCCAAGGGTGGCCAGGCAGGTGGGTCCCTGCAGCCCCCCGTGCACCCAGGGGCGGAAGGCCTTCAAGGAACTCAAGCCCAGGTCAGATGTGTTCCCACCCAACCGGGCACCCGCGGAGACTCGGCCCCACGGCAAGGCCGGCTCCCCATCCCCCCAGAACACCCCCCGTCCAGGGAGACTGGAGGCCCCTGTTTGCCTAGACGTCTCTGCACTGCGAGAGGGATCGTAACACGTTCTTTTTAAAGGTTCTTTTTTTTTTTTTAAATGTTTTATTTATTTCTAGGAGAGAGACAGCGTGAACAGGAGAGGGTCAGAGAGAGAGGGAGTCACAGACTGAAACAGGCTCCAGGCTCTGAGCTGTCAGTCAGCACAGAGCCCGACGCGGGGCTCGAACCCACGAACCGCGAGATCATGACCCGAGCGAAAGTCCGACGCTTAACCAACTAAGCCACCCAGGCGCCTCGGGATCGTAACACGTTCTTAACTGTGTGGTGAGTGGACAGATGGGGGTACAGGGGGGCGGGGCAGCGATGACTATATCCCCCTTTACCTCATTACACAATTAAGATCTGCCTAGATTTTGGTGAGTGAACTTAAAATTAATGTTATTTCTTTTATTAAATAGACTTAAAAATAATTGACCAACTTTACCAGGTTTAAGACTTGAAGTGTGCAGTCCTAAATTCACTTCTGAGTTGTTATTACTCCAACAGACAAAAATAATTCGGTTATGGCTTAATCGTTCTTCAAAAATGAACCTACTCTGGTAAGGCTTTCTTCGCCTGGCATCGGCCACGTCCATCCTACTCACCGTCCACACCCAGAGCTGCGCGGGAGTGAGAGGTCCCACGGGGCCAGTGCCAGCACGGGGAGGCCACCTTCCACCTCGTCCCCTTCCTCCAGGCTGTGTGCGCAGGGCGGCCGACTCTCCTCTAGGCACAGAACTATTGATAATCTGAGCTATGAGACTGAAATGATCAGTCAAGTCAAAGGGCAAACAGTTGGCTCCTCGGGATGTTGCAGGAAACGACATGGGCGAGAAGGATCAGGTCCCGAGACCAGGAAAGCCCTCAGCCCACAGCAGACAGAACACGGTGCGGAGCAGGCGCCTTATGGGAGGCCGGTAGGGAAGGGTGTGGAGCGCAGGCACAGCTGGCGTGAACCCTGTTCCCAACGCAGGGTGAGGCCTGCCTCCTGATGGACGGGCCCTCACGCAGGAGGTGAAGAGAACCAAGAGTTAAAGCATCAGGAAGAGGGCAGATACATGAATAAAGGTCATTTCTGACCTCTGGGGAGGGGAGGGAGGGGAGGGGAGGGGAGGGAGCGGTGGGGAGGGAAGGGGAGACACAAACCACCTGGTAAAGGAGGAACAACGGCTGGAGGGCGTGAGGGCGGCAGGGACGGACAGCTGGCTGTGATGCAGGGTCGGCGCACCGCACCGCCCGCGCCCACGGCGGCCCCAGGCTGGACTGGGAAGGACAGTGCAGCTCCGTCTGCCAGCCGCGCGACCGCTCCTGCAGGGCCAGCGGATGCGGGGACTGCGGGCGGCGGGCGGCAGACGGTGAGGAAGGAGGCGAGGCCAAGTGGGGCTGATGGGGTTGGGGGGGGTTCCGGAGCCCACGGCCAGGAAATTATCCCGGAGACGTCTGTGGTGCCACAGGGCGGTTCTGTCAAGCGCAGGGACAGGACCTGTGGGCAGCAGGGCGGCCCGGGGTCCTGAGGGGTGACCGGTGGCACACCAGGGCGCTGGGGGAGGCGAGGCTACGGAAGGCCCCAGAAGCACGTTCCTGGGGTCCTGGAGGCCCGGCCCTTGTCCACGAAGCGCCAGCACTGGGTCAGCAGGGAGCTCCTGGAGGGGCTGCTCCGCCTGCCTCAAGCCTCGGCCACTGGGCCGCAGGTTATGAGGGAATTTACTTTTATCACGTGTCTTTCTGCCTTTGTTTCCCACATCAGATCCGTGGGCAGAGGGGGGCCAGTGCAGGGCAAAGGGGCTGTGCCAGCCCAGGGGAGGGACGCACAGGGGCATCCGGGGGTGATGCAGTCAGCAGGGGGTGAGGGGGTGCGCGGCTGGCCCAGGGAGGATGGGGGTGCACAGGGGAGGCCCAGCAGCATGAGGGCATGCAGGGGAGGCGGGGGTGGGGGGGACATGCAGGGGAGGCGGGGGTGGGGGTGACGGTGGATGGGGACATGCAGGCACCAGCCTGCTCAGCCAGAAAAGCCCCAGAAGGCGGGTCTGTCCACGCGGGACCCTCAGCACCAGGACAGCCCACGGAAGCCGGGGAGCCGCTGCCCTGGGCTGGGGGCCGCACGCTCTCCCGGTCACCAGACGGCAGCGCCGTGCGCACGGGACGGGGTGCCTGCCCCCAGCCTCCCTCACAAGACCTGCCTGGTGCTGGTGGAGGTCTGAGGGCGGACGACATGTCCCCGTCCCCTCTCCGGCCACCTCACCTGGCACAGGACCCTGACAGGCTGATGCCCTGGCGGGAGCCCCAGGGGAGGGTCTGAGTGAGGTTACCTGGCAGGCTGCACGACCTGGACGCAAGCCTCCTGGAGAAAGTCTCTCTCTTCTTCCTTAGGTCGGCTCGGGTCACACAACGACAATGATGTCTTCCAACCAGACTGAAGACCCAGAGCTGGAAAGTAGAGCAGGCTCAGACATGGCGCCCCTCACCGCAGGCGAGCGCGGCGCGAGCCCCGAGGCCTCAGAGGCGGCCTGGAGCCCTGCCCCCGACGTGGGAGCCTCCAAGCCCCCGTCCTGCACGCGGACTCGGTGTGACTCTGGGTGCAGACACCACCGCTGGCTCACAAAACACTCCGCCCAGGAGGGCGTGTGCTCTGGGCCCCACTGGTCCGTGCCGGTCTCTGGAGCCCACCAGACACACAGGTGCGATCACATCGACACGTCCCCGGGCAGAAAGACACAGGTAAGAGCAGTCGCCTTTGTCAAAAAGAAACAGAATTTATTTCCAAAAGCACACCTGTGCACTGTGATTTATAATGAAGAAGCACGTGTGTGGACTTCCTGTGTCTGACACAGAGCTCCTTTAGAACCCCTGGAATTTCCCAAGTGAAGAAAAGGACGCAGGTTTCTGGTTGTGTTAACAAAGTGACTTCTGGGAAGCCTCAGGGGCGGGCGAAGGCAGCCAGGGGAACCACAGGTGATGAGAGGCCCGCCCCCGACCTGCCCCTGACCTGGCTGGAGGCTGGGTTCAATCACCAGGGGCCGTGAGTTAAGCAGTCACACCTACGTGATGAGACTCCTTACACCAACTTCCAGGGTGGTGACCACGTCCACACCGGAAGGCTGACCCACCCCAGGTCCACACTCGGGATCCTCTCAACCTCGCCATCTGCACCCCTCCATCTGGCTGCTCGTCCGTGCCCTCCATCACACCCTTTAATGGCCTGGTGAACCCGGAAATGAGAGTTTCCCCGAGTTCAGCAAGTCGCTCTAGCAAAACAGTCAAACCGAAAGGGGGGCCGTGGGGACCTCCAGTTTGTAGGCAGGTTGGAGCGGAACTTCGTAACTGGGGACCTACCGCCTGTGACTGGCATCTGAAGGGGGGACTGAGCCCTTCACCTGTGGGGTCTCCAGGTGGGCAGCGTCAGAACGGAGTGGGACGCCCAGCCGGCGTGGTGGGGACTGTCTGGTGTGGGGGAGCCCCACACATGCACCGACCAGGAGTGTCTGAAGGGAGGTGTTTGCTTACCTCCTAATACGGTATCCTGCCCAAATTTTCCCAATGGCAACTCTTCACGAAGAGAGCAGGATCCGTGTTTTGGGAAGTACACCAGAACTGCTTACCTAAAAAACTAAGTTTTGGAAAAAATCAAGCACCCTTCAATTTTTCAAGCTACATGAAGCGGGCTCTTCGCCGGCTGTGGGTGCACGTGTGAGCCCCACACGGATGCCGAGGCCCCAGAAGGAACAGCCCAGCTGCTGGGGTCGAGGCGCAAGCCAGAGAGAACGCACACAAGTGCTGAAGCAGAGACCTTTCTGCAGACGTCCACGTGGCCGCCGTCACGTCTGGAACTGAAGTTCCAGTCTGGGGTCCCTCACCTGGCCGTCCGCACATCCCACCACCAGCTGCCTGCTCTGTTCATCCACGAGGAGCCTCAGGAGGGGGGCGGCTACGGAGACACAAATATTTAGCGCTTAGTATTTAAACCGGAAACTACCCAAGTTTTACTTAGAGCATGTATTTTAGTCAGGTCTGAACTACCCTGAAATAACCTCAGCAGCAGGTAGAAACCGTAAGTGCAGACACACCTGGAGGACACGGTGAGCGTGGGGAGCAGCCCCACAGAAAACGCCAGGGGCAGCTTCCAGTCCAGGCCGGAGCCCACGGCTGGTCCGTGCAAAGGTCTCCCGCGCCACTGAGGCCACGCGGCCCCACGCCCGCACCATCCAGAGCAAGGCCCATGAGCATTAAACTTGCAGCAGGAATACAACTGCGGGACTGGTCAGGAAAGTGGCAATTAAACGACACCTGCTGTTTAAACTGTTGCCTAGCGTGTCATCTAATTGAAAACTTATTCTGAATCGAAACTGTCAAGAATTCACAGAAGGAGAATTAAAATAAATGGGGCATTTAAAAACACTGTATGTCTTAAAGAAGCTATAAATGATATCAAAATCAAGTTTGTAATTATTTTCTTGGCAGTCAGATAATTCCACATAAATAATTTCAGGAAAAGAATTCCAACATAATTGTACGAAATGTGCTTTGTCCCTGAGACTGACAAACGTATTCCGTTCGGCGCAGGGATGAGGGCCGTCGGGCGGAAGGGCGAGTCTTTCAGGAAATACGCAGACGCTGCACCAGGTCAGAGGCACCTGCACGTCACTGAGGCTGTGTGTTTGCGAGACTCGTCCCAAGAAAGGGGCCATTTTCTGTTAGTTCCTGCCCGCCCCGCCCCCCCCGGGAATGGGAGGCGCCCGCGGCACCGGGACGGAGGGCCCCGCCAGCCAGGACGCGGCAGGCTCTGCGGGACCCGCGGGACGCGTGCGGGGGACTCGCCCTGCACAGAGCGTAAGGAGGGCACATGACGGCCTGGGGCTCAGGGCCGCACAAAACTCTACCCCACCACACGCTCGGCCGCGGGGCAGACGCCGCCTGCAGAGGCCTTGCCGGATGGTGCTCTCAGCACGCATACGCTCAATTTTAAGTTAAAAACTTCAGGAACTGTGCCTGTGAAGTGAATCCTTACAACGTGTGGAGGGGCGCAGACGGCTGCTCGTGAGCGGCACGGAGACCCCGGATGGGACGTGTCCAGCCTACCGAGCGGCACACAACCCAGCGAGGGCGCCCGTCCGCGTGCCGGTACCTGTTAGCACTGCTGAGCTGTACAGCGACGATCCCGCCTGATGGTCCCAGACCTTTGAGAAGACACTTGTTTCCTTAGGGAGGTGCAATTCTGCCATTTGATACAATTGACTAATACTTCTGCTCAATTACAAATTAATTTATGTGAACGGTTACCTAAAGGAGAAAGTAGTC
This sequence comes from Proteles cristata cristata, assembly GCA_017311185.1. Classification (NCBI taxonomy): domain Eukaryota; kingdom Metazoa; phylum Chordata; class Mammalia; order Carnivora; family Hyaenidae; genus Proteles; species Proteles cristata. The sequence continues at coordinate 47,805 of JAESUZ010004513.1, forward strand.
ATAAAACAGGTATATAAACAACAAAACTGTAACAATACCAAAACAGCTGTCAGAACCACATGGGGAAAAGCTAACATTTCCAGAAATAACAATCTGTGGGTTTGGAAAGACCCAAGTCATGGCTGGAGACATTGCCAAGAAGAGGTGTGACGGCCACAGCAAGTGACACCCACCAGGCACCGTCCGGTGCCCTCCACACATCAGCTCCCATTCCCCGAGCCTCCATGAGACAACGGGCACCCTCATGTCCACCTTAAAGACAGGAAAAGTGAGGCACGGCACGGCTCATCCGTCACCGGCAGCTGGAAGGGCTGGGGCTGAGCCCAGGTGTCCTGCTCAGAGCTCAGGGAGCATCACCTATGAAGCCAGTTCCATGGGGCAGAAACTTCCAGAAGACAACAGAAGTATTTTCCATCTCTCTCCTCTCTCACTCGGCAGCTGTGCCTTAACTGACCTCAACTTGTCTTCCAGCTACCAGGGAGAAGTCCTCACTTGCTCAATAAGATGACAGACCTAAGACCAGCCGGCTCTGAGCTTCATGGGAACTGACCTGGCATTTTAAGTTCTTTCCTTCATAACCTCAGTTCATTCTGACTGAATCCTCTGCTCCTGGAAGATGCTTTCTGCTCTGGCCCCATAGGGAGCAACGTGGAGGTAAACTGATGTTCTAGCTCCCGAAGGCCCTGGATCTGAGGGGGAGGGTCCCGCAGGTGACGCAAGTCCAGCCGGGGACACTGGGGCACTGCTGGCCGGCACGTGGCCCAGTTCCAGACAGAGTGTATGTGCAGGGACCGGGAACCAGAAAGTCCTTCCGAGAAGCACCTGAAGCATTCTGGTGCCCATGCCCTTACCTTAAAGCTTCGGTCTTCAGACACCGAGATGATGATGTGTGTTTGCCATGGACAGAACTCCGCTGCAGTCACGGGGACCCAGTGGCCCTCCAGCACAGCTAGTGTAGACGGGCTTTGGGAGAGTTTGTGAAGGAAGATCAGTAACTGAATGCTCTGGTAACTTGTTAAGTTACGTACATCTCATAGAAAACGGTTTCTGTTAAACTCTACGCAATTCCCTTTTCCAAATGTGAAGCCACCTGTGTCTACACCTATAAATTCAAGCTCAGACGGCTGAGCTGAGAGAGAAGCGTAGGGCCAGGTGCATGGCAAGTTTAGGGACAGGGGTAACAGGCCAATCCAGAACACAGCCAGGCAGCACGCAGCCTGGGCTCTCCTGCCTTCCCGTCCACACCGCGTGCTACCCTGAAGCCGCTCTCCAGTGCAGGCACAGCATCCGAAGACTCAACGGGACAGACACTACTACTGAGCCAGCCTTCCCTCCAGGCCCTGAAGCCTGTTACAGCTGGGCAGCCCCGGAGCCAGTGTCACGAGCCAGAATTACAGAGCACGGCCAAGAGGTGCTGGTGCTGTCACCGGAGGACTCCAGGCACCGGGGGGGCTCCGGGCACCCGGGGGTCAGGACCGCTCTTCAACCCCTACAGCATCTGGTCAGACAAGATCAATGTCCATTCACACACACGCGGGAAATACACACACGGCTGTATCCACACAGCGACTTCACTGACAAGTAAACACTTACACCGAGAAGACGTTCCTCACGTGACCTGAGACCCCGACCAGCATGGCCATCGTCTGCCTCTAGTCACCGGTGGGGCCAACATAAAAGGCCAGGTAGCGATGCGCACAAGAACGGGGCTCATTTCCAGACGGGGCGTGAACATTTCTGCTGCCTCCAACTCCACAACATGATGCCATCCTGAAAACCACCTGGTTGCCTCCCAGTGTTTAGCCGCGTCTTACTGCAGTCGAAGCATTCTGTACTCGTTTAAAGTCCCTCCGAGCAAGTCCCACGGCCCAGGCCCTCCCCGGTGCTCTGTGAACAGCCCACAGTACCCCCGGTGTCGTAGGCAGCCCACGCACGGCTTCCGGCTGCCAAGGAAGGGAGAACGGTGTGGGCCGGCCGCACACGGTCCGAACGAGCACGCGCCACCTGCCCGCTCGCCTGTGTGGCTGAGACCTGACTCGGGCCCCACATCTCTGCTTCGGGGACAGACAGTGTGCGCTGCCCTCCTGGCTCGTCCAACAAGGACGGAGAGCCCCGTGGCGCTGGGCAGACCCAAAGCCACACTGAACGCTAGGGTTCCCCGGCACCTGTGGCCTCACTGACAACATCAGCTCTCGTTACGTGTGAGCCTCAATTTCACAACTTGGCCAAAAACTTGCTTGAACACAGCAATGGACATGCCATGCCCCAAACTGGCGAGCATACAGGAAACCCGCCGTCAGCTGACCCTCCATTAAGACCGTGTGCTCGACATCCTGCATGGCCTAGGGTTTTTAAGTGGATAAGGCAAAACAAAATAAAACAAAACAAAAAAAACTCTTCACAGGCAAATGGCTTTGTTAACTGCATTCATTTGGCAAACAGAAGCCGAGACAACACCAGGCCTTGGATGATCTGTCCTCAAAGTAAGGCTCAAGCAGACGCAATCCTGAGGAAACAAGAGGCCTCCCTCAACCTCCACCCCTGCTCTTACACTGGGCTGACCCCGCGGGGCTCGCATTTCAGGACCAGATCTGAGATCTGAAGTCAAACAGAAGGGTAGACACAGTCCCTGTAACCCATCCCCGTGAAAAGAGAAACATCCAGCTCCTGGAGAAAACAAGTTCTGATAAAAGACATCGCAGAGGCGCTACTCAGTAAGGCTTCTCCGAGGTGAGCAGAGGAGGCGATCAGAGAAGTGAATGCCTGACTGCGCACCCTCACCAGCACCCTGAGTGCGCACCCTCACCAGCACCCTGACTGCGCACCCTCACCAGCACCCTGACTGTGCACCCTCACCGCGCACCCTCACCAGCACCCTGAGTATGCACCCTCACCAGCACCCTGACTGCACACCCTCACCGCGCACCCTCACCAGCACCCTCACCGGCACCCTGAGTGCAGACACAGGTTACATAACTGACATAAACAGCAGTGTCTGGTGCCGGTGGCTCTCCACGTGCTTTCCCTCATCTGCCCCAGCATCTTTACGAAAACAGCCACGTGAAAATACTGTCATGAGAGGCAGGCGGGGCCCAGGGAGGCCCCACGGGCCCTGGCCCACCACACGGCTCGCGGGCAGGTGCTGCACCTACCTCGGTATCCAGCATAAAGATCTTGTTCCCAGCACACACTGCAGCTGCTCGATCGTCCGGGCTCAGCCTCAAATACAGCACCTTCCCCAGCAGGGTGCCCAGGACACGCCCCCGAGGAGCCAGCCCTAGAGGGAGTTTCACTGCTAGTGTCGGGCCAGCAAAGCAGCCACAGGCCACGGGGAACACTGACCACGCTGTCCTCTCTCTCCGGGAGGCAGGGTAACAAGGAGTCCGATGTGGTTTCGGCTCCTTGACGGTATTAAAAGCATCAAGTGTAAACAGTTCTCCTGGAAGTACGTGGAACGCACTGTCCATCAGAAAATGACCCTGTGTCTTTGCAGACAACAGGTCCTCGGGAAGGCTGCACGTGCAAACACACAGGGGCCACACAGAATGGCCCGGTCGCAGTCCTTCCCTCCCCCGGGGCCACCTGCTCCAAGCTCGGCCCTGTGAGCTGCTCACACCCGCTCCAGACAGGCAAAGGCGCAGGGTGCCCGCCGGGGCCTCTGGGGCCTCTCCGCGCCCGCGAGGACAGCTCTGGGCCGGCCTGTGGTAACAACAGGGCCCAGGTAGCACTACGAGCCAGCCCGCAGCTTCAGGGGTGCAGCAAGGACTCGGCGCCCCCGGGGCTGGGCCGTGGGGCTGAGGCTGCCAACGGCAAGCCGCAAGCCCGCAGAAAGGGTGCCGTGCACACACCGGAGCCCGAGCCCAGCAAGGCGGGCCCGGGGCTCCGCTCCACCAGGGCTTATCAGGCACCTGCCCTGCCCCTGACATCTCTCTAGGCACCTGGGGTAGACCAGAGAGCAAAACCAGGTCCTGCCTTCACGGAAGGCTTACCCTGGGGTAGGAGGTGGGGGGCATTTCAGACACCAATAACCAGAATACATAAACGAATCACATACAGGGCTAGAAGGAAGTGAACAGCCTAAGAAAAAGCAAAGCACAAAGGGGCCTGGGGCCCGGGGCGGTGGCCCGAGGGGCCCGTGGAAATATCAGCAGTGACCCCGAGATGGCCCTGGGGGCCGAGGTATGCCTGGGCCGTTCCCGGAGGCTGGGGGTGGGGCTGGGAGGCCCCGTACTTTGTGGTTCCTGCCTGCGCGAGGCAGGAAGGCCCCAGGGGGCTCTGGGCGGAAGTGGGGGGCACTCGGACTCCAGTTCTGCAGAGGCCCTGGCTGTGGAGTGGGGAGCAGAGCACTGGGGCAGGACGGGGCAGAGGCAGCACCAGCGCAACACGCCGGGGGCGGTGAAGGCAGCGTGACGAGTGCCCGCACTTGGACGTGCTCTGAAGGGACAGCAGACAGAAGCCTGGGTCGGGGCATGTGGAGGGCGGAAGGAAGACGGGGCACAACGCCAGGGCTTCTCAACGGAGCGGCTGCAGGGAAGGCAACAGGAGACAGGTGTGGGGCAGGTGACCGGGACGGAGCTCCCAGCCGTGCACGTGAACACGTCCAGGGCAGTTCACACCCGGGGCCACCGTCGGGACCGAGGCCTCGGGAAGAGCACAGGCAGCAGCTGTCAGAGCCCGGCTGCCATCAAGGGAGTGGTTTTCGAGGGGCAAGAGGAAAAGCCCCTATTCCAATGTAAAGAGGTGGGGGGATGACAGGAGGCAGCAACGGAGCCTGAGGACAAGGGACCAACGATGCAGCACTCCAGGGTCCCAGGTCACGTGCTGACTGCTAAGTCCAAGTGCAAACACAAATCGCTCTTGGACATGAAGGTGCTGTAACTGAGGATGCCTTCCCACCATGTGCACAGAAACCAAGCCTGGCTGTGTTGCATCCGGCCCAGGCCACGGGGACACAGGCCACGGGGACACAGGCAGTGCCCTGCAGCTTCTGACAACCCCCATTGCTGCGGTGAGAGCCCCCCATCCCTGCGGTGTGACCCCCCATCCCTGCGGTGAGAACCCCCCACCCCTGCGGTGAGAGCCTCCCACCCCTGTGGTGAGAGCCCCCATTCCTGCGGTGAGACCCCCCATTCCTACGGTGAGACTCTCATCCCTGCGGTGAGCACTCCATCCCTGCGGTGAGAACCCCCATCCCGGCGGTGAGAGCCCCATTCCTGCGGTGAGACCCCATTCCACCCGGTGAGACCCCCCATCCCTGCGGTGGAAACCCCCCCATCCCTGCGGTGAGACCCCCCCATCCCTGCGGTGAGAGGTGAGCCCCCCATCCCTGTGGTGAGACCCCCATCCCTGCGAGAGACCCCATCCCTGCGGTGAGACCCCCCATCCCTGTGGTGAGAGCCCCCATCCCTGTGGTGAGACCCCCCATCCCTGCGGTGAGAACCCCCACCCCTGCCGGTGAGGCCTCCCCACCCTGTGGTGAGAGCCCCCATCCCTGTGGTGAGACCCCCGTCCTTCCTACGGTGAGACCCCCCATCCCTGCGGTGAGACCCCCATCCCTGCGGTGAGAGCCCCATCCCTGTGGTGAGACCCCCATCCTGCGGTGAGATCTCCCCATCCCTGCGGGTGAGAGAGCCCCCCACCCCTGCGGTGAGACCCCCCATCCCTGCGGTGAGACCCCCATCCCTGTGGAGACTCCCATCCCTGTGGTGAGACCCCCAAATCCTGCGGTGAGATCTCCCTGCGGTGATCCCTGCGGTGAGAGCCCCCAGTCCCTGCCAGAGCTGAGGACCCAAGAGCAGCCCCAGCACACCCACCAGGCTGAGCTCCATGTGAGCGTCACTGCTGTGCCTTGGGGCCCAGCCGAGCCCCTGTCTATGCGGGACCACATGTATCAAACCGCTTGAGTTCTGAAGGGCGACTTAAAAACACACCTTGGGAGTGGGACCCTTGTGACATAGAAAGCTACTTATTTGCAAAGACCCATACAGAGAACAAATCACTAATGCGTGGTTCACTGTGTGTGTGTCCTATGTACACATGTTCATGTGTGTACATGTGCTATACACACAGGTGTGCCGTGTGCTTACGTACATGTGTGCCTGCTATACACACAGGTATGTGTGTGTGCTGTATGCTTACGTACATGTGTGTGCCTGCTATACACACAGGTATATGTGTGTGTGCTGTGTGCTTACGTACATGTGTGTGCCTGCTATACACACAGGTATGTGTGTGTGCTGTGTGCTTACGTACATGTGTATGTGCTATACACACAGGTACATAGGCATGCCGTATGCTTACATACACGTGTGTGGACGTGCTATACAAATAGGTACATGTGTGTGTGCTGTATGATTACATACGTGTGTGTTGTGTGCTTACATACGTGTGTGCTATACACACAGGCACATGTATGTGTGCTGTATGCCTAAGTACATGTGTATTGTGTGCTATACACACAGGTACATGTGTGTCTGCTATATGCTTACACACAGGTGGGTGCACATGCTACATACACAGGTACATGTGTGTGCACTGTGTGTTTATGTACATGTGTGTGATACACACGTGTACATGTGTGTTGTGTGCTTCCGTACATGTGTGCATTGCTATACACACGGGTACATGTGTGTGCTGTATGCTTACATATGTGTGCATGTGTGCTATATACACAGGTACGTGTATCTGAGTGCTATACACTTATGTACATGTATATGCACTTACTATATACACATGTACGTGTCTGTTCCTGTATTCATGCACACATGTGTAGTATACGTATTATTATATTCACATGTGTGGTCTGCACACATGTACATGCATGTGTACACACATTTGTGCATTGCTATACACTTGTGTGTGATGTACACGTGTGCGCATGTGTGTGCTCTATACGTGTGTGCTACATGTACACGTGTCTATCTGCTACATGCTTGTAGGCATGTCTGTGTGTACTGTGTGTGTGTGTACAGGCACATATGCATATGTGCTTGTGTATGCATGTAGTGTGTGTAGCATGCACTATATGAATATATACATAACACTATGTATGTATCTGTGTATGTCTGCATATAACTGTATGCACGTATATTGTGTGTTATAATGTATGTATATGCACTCTACATATACACACACGTCTGTATGCACATCCCTGCATGTATGTACTACACTGTTCTGCAGGTATGCATGCATTATGTACTATGTGTGTACATGCATGTGTATGTGTGCACTACACGTGTAGGTACATGTGTGTAGGTTTGCATGTGTGTTGCTATACACGTGTGTATGTGTGTATCCTATATATTGAATGTGTGTGCATATGTGCACGTGCACGTATGTTACATGTGCATATGTGTGTGTGCAGTACATGTATACACTTTGTGTGCGATATGTGTACTGTGAATGTACGTGCCATGTTTATGTGCGTGTGTGTGTGCTATGTGTGGGTGTGCTGTGTATGTACATTCACGCATGTACTAAATGTGTTTGTGTGATGTGTATGTATAAGCATGTGTGTATGTACTATTTGTGTGTGTGTGTGTGTGTGTGTGTGGTTATGTCTGCACTATTTGCATGTGTATCATATAAGCACGCGTGTGTGTGCTGTGGTGATACACTGACATTGTGCTCACACTACAAATTAAATGAAGTGAGGTACTCTGTCATGTGTATTTCATACGTACGTGCATATATTACTATCATATATGCTGCTACCCGAGGTCCCTGACGCTTGTGTTTTGGAGAAGTCCTACGAATTCTCAGTGTTATTAACCACATAACGTTCACACTCCTTAATGCGGTCCTCACCTCACTTCTCAACTTCATCTGCTGCAGCTCCAGCGTCCCCGGGCCCCGCCCCACGGGCTCCCTCTCGGCTCTGCACACAGTCAGGTTCCTCACGCACAGGGACGGCTCTGCCTGGCCGCTGCCGCCCAGCGCCGTGCCCCGGCCCAGCACCGGCCCTCGCTTGCGTCCAGCTCCTCCTCATCCCCCCGCTCAAATGTCACCCCCGGAGGTGACACCATGCGAATGCGTCCCGCCCATGGTCTCCGCCGACACCTCGCCTGTTTCTCTGCTGTGCTCCCCACAGCTCATAACCACTCACCTGCCTGTTTGAAATACGTGTCCCTCCCTCACGGTCTCTGTAAGGAATAAACACCTCACCATGCCTACATGTTTTCAGAGGGCCACAAAAATCACAGATAGCAAAATAAGAAGATACGTAAGATTAAAACTAATGAGCCTGTCGTGTCAGATTCACGCACAGCCAGAGTCAGTGGGTGTGAGCCCCTGGGAAGCGTCCCGCGCAGAACGTCGGGCTTGGACACTCAGTTTCATGGTTAAAGGGCTCAGAACTGCTCCCAAGTCCCCGTACGTTACCAGGTCTATTCAAGGATGAGTCATTCCCTTTGCACACTTTTTAAAATGTATTTTAAGTGTTCATTTACCAAGAAGTGCTTTCTGTCTGCACTCATCCAGACTCCACATCATAACACAGTCTTGTGATGCAGAGCAGACGAGAAGTGGGCTCAGTGTATTTCCCAGCGTCACAGCGGTGATCGGCTGATGGTGTCCTCTTAGGATCAGAGGCTGAAAAAGTCAACAGAAACCAAATATCATGGACCATAGAGAACATTTAAAGAATAAAGGAACTTGACGGCATAACCTCCAACCTAAGAAATCAAATGGCTTCAATTTTTCAAATACATTTATTTCATATATTCATTTATTAAAATCCCTGATAACACACTACTAAACTTCTCCCAAGTGAACCATCTCACTACCATTCAACATCATGGATCACACACCACAGTGAAAAGACGCAGGTCACCTCACTCTTCCATTTCCTCATTAGTCATAAGTAAGAAAGGCATGTCGCGTCCCTGCCCTGTGCCGCAGGGGCCCTGCTGTGCCGGACCCACAGAGGCGGGAGCGTTCCGGTGGCTGGGAGACGAGGCGCAGGTAAGAGGCTGCCGGTACAAGCGAGGAAGGCGACGGGGCCACAGGAAGCCTGGGCAGGTGTGACGCCGTAGCGAGCGTGCTCAGGGCTGTGACCGAGCACGAGGAAACCGGAGGCCCGCACACGACGTGCAAGCAGGGCATCTGTGAGCAGACTTGTAACGCAGCTGCAAGGACGGAAGATGAGGACGCTGGGGCACAGCACAGGAAAGGCCTGGACTAGGGTGACAGGGATGGAGACGGGAGCAGACGGTGAACCCAAAGGGCATCGCGAGATGGGAAAGCGACAAGGGCTAAGGTCATCAGTGTTCCGAGCTGCAGTCCTAGCGAACGGGGCACAAGGCAGGTGCCGCGGAATCAGGGGACATCAGAGGTCGTCTGGCTGTGGTAAGTGAGCTCCGTTCGAGCTGACAGCCAGCACACAGTAGGTGCTTTGACGTGAGGGCCACCACTCAAACAGGAGAAGCTGCTCGCGGCAGCAATTCATCTGTGCCAGCCTCCTGAGGACAATGACAAGAAAAACTGGGCAAAATTTACAAAAAAAAAAAAAACATCTAGATAAGCAAGACACGACACCAGAGAGCAATGAAAGCAACAAAGAATTAAGACCAAAGAAGGAAACGGAGAGAAGGGACCCAGCGTGGGAGGCCATTCACCCATGAAGACTTCTGCCAAAAGGCAGCTCTCTGACAATTCCGATAAAGGCCGTGGAAAGCGGAGATACTTGCGGGACTGGGAGACAGAGACAGGGCCCAGAGCGGCGGTGACGAGACAGAGCAGCAGGGACTACGGCCCTCCAGGAGCCGCAGCACCAGCCTCCCGGCTCCAGTCTCCTTTACTCTGCTGCTTGTCTGGTACCAGCAAGCACATACACCACAGCATCAGGCGTCTTGACAGGTCATGTACCTGCTGGGTCATGAGTGCATCCGGCCCCAGACAACACTCTGATCCCTGGCCTGGCGCCCGTATGATGTCCTTCCAGAGAGAGCGAGCATTCCCGGAACTACTTTCTGTCCCTTTCCTTCAGGACATTCTTACAGTGCCTCCAGCTTCTTGTCCTCCAATAGCTAGAAGCACAAACGTGGTGTGATTAAATGCATCATTTTCAGGCACATGGGGAGAAGGGCAAAGAATTCCATTGCCTGACAAAGTACCTCTGAGAAGAGTCGACAGTCTCAAGGTTCAGGACTCCATGCACTGTTTTTGTCTTTAAAACACGACATTGTAAAACACTGCTTTAAAAAACAGAATACAGCCCACTAAGGTGGGAGGGAAGGGCATGTTGCCAAGTGCCCAGGGCTAGAGTGGTGACCCAAAGGGCCAGGCCCAAGGAGGGAAGGTGAACGGACCATCGAAGAGTGCTCACAAGCCCACCTTCAAGTTCTCATAATCGCTTACTGGATTAGAGTGACCAGGAATAGCCAATCCCCTCACCCAGCCAGCTATCAGAAGCAAACATAAATTATCTCTGCAAGAACTTAAGGTCACCCAGAGCCTCAAACTAGCTGTGCATTTTTGTATACATACTGTCTAGCAGTCAATCAAAAATGATCAGGTACTCAAGGAGTCAAGACTATTCAGTCAAAAACCAAGAGAAATACATACCCATGGAAAACACCTACCCACAAATCATCCAGATGGTCTTGAAACAAAACCAGAACCAATCCAGATTGTAGAATTACTAGATAAGGACATTACAACAGTCCTAATTCTACTCCATATGTTCAAAAAGTTAAATAGAGGTATAAAAAATCAATAATTGATAACCTTCCAAAACAGAAAGCACCGGACCAAGATGGATCCACTAGTGAATTCTACCCAATATTTAAGGAAGAAATTTTACTAATTCTCTAAAATCTCTCTTAGAAAACTGAAGACAAAACAGAAAACACTATTTTCAGAGGAAACAGAGTAAATACTTCCTTACTCATTCTGAGGCCAGCACTACTCTTAATTCCAAAACCAGACAAAGACATCACAATAAAATTAAAAATCAATATATCTGATGAACATAGGTGGAAAACTCAACTATTATTCAAAATATCAGCAAATCAAATCAAATAATGTATTAAAAAATTATATACCATGACCACGTGGGAGTTGGAGATTTATTCCAAATATACAAGGCTGTTTCAATGTTTGAAAATAATTAATCTATCACATCAACAGGCAAAAGAAAAAAATCACATGAAAATATCAAAAACGTAGGAAAAAAGTTTTTGACAAAAATCCAATAGCAATTCATCATAAAAACTATCAGTATAGTAGGAATAGAGGGGAATGTCCTCAACTTGATAAAGAGTATCCACGGTATACCACGAGTTAATGTACAATGGTGAGAAACTATAAGCTTTCCCACCAAGATTAGAAACAAGACAAGGAGGTCCTCTTCACCACTCCTTTTCAACATTATACTGGGAGTCTTAGCCAATGCAATAACACGATATAAAAGGAAGTTACAATGGAGCACCTGGGTGGCTCAGTCAGGTAAGTGTCCAACTTCAGCTCGGGTCATGATTGCATGGTTCACGAATTCAAGCCCCATGTCGGGCTCTGTGCTGACAGCTCAGAGCCTGGAGCTGCTTCAGATTCTGTGTCTCCCTCTCTCTGCGCCCCTCCCCCAGTCATGGTCTTGTACTCCTTGCTCTCTCTCTCTCTCTCAAAATAAATAAACATTAAAAAAAATTAAAGGAAGTTAAAAGGTATAGTGATTGAGAAGAAAAAAACAAAACTTTGTTTGTGGATGATATGCTCACCTATGTAGAAAATCCAAAAGAATCAGCAAAAAAAATTCCGAAAATGAAGAATTATAGCAAGCTTTCAGGATACCAATATACAAAATTCCATTGGTTGGTTGCCTATATACCAGCAATAAATAAGTAGAATTTGACATTAAAAACACACTACCATTACATTTGTACCCAAACAAATGAAATGCTGAGGGACAAATCTAACAAAACTGTATAAGTTCTCTATGAGAAAAAATAAAACTGTTGAATGAAATTAAAAAAAAGTAAATGAATGGAGAGATATTCCATGTTCATGGATAGACTCAACATTATCAAAATGTCAGTTCTTCCCAACTTGATCTATAGATTTAATGTAATCCCAATCAAAATCAGCAAACTAATTTTAAAGTTTACACAGAGGCAAAAGACCCAGAATAGTCTCACAATAATGAAGAACAACAGAGTTGGAGAACTGACACTATATGACTTTAAGACTTACTATGAAGCTACTCTAATCAAGACTGTATGGTATTGGCAAAAGAAAGGACAAACAGATCAGTGGGAGAGAAGAGAGAGCCAGAAATATAGTCAACTGAACTCTAGGGAACAAAGGCAATACAAAGGAGAAACCTGTAAACTCCTAAAAAATAACACAGGAGAAAATCTAGACGACTTAAGTTTCGTGATGACTTTTCAGATAAGCCACCAAAGGCATGATCCATGAAAGAAAGAACTGATAGGCTGGACTTCATTAAAATTAAAATTTTCTGCTCCATCAAAGACAACACCAAGAGAATAAGAAAACAGATATTAAATGGTGGACACATGTCATTATACGTTTGTCCAAACCTACAGAATGTACAACACCAAGACTGATCCCTAAGGTAAACAGTGGACTCTGGATCCCTAAGGTAAACGATGACTGACGTGTCAATGTACCTTCATCAGCTGCAACAAATGCATGACTCTGGTGCAGGGTGACAGAGGGGGAGGCTGTGTGTCCAGGTTGGGGGAGGGGCACAAGGGATATATAGGAAATCTCTGTACCATGCCCTCAATTTTGCTGCGAATCTGAAACTGCTTTTTAAAAAATAAATAAGTCTTAAGACTGAAAAAAAAAGGTAAAAAGTAGCCTCTGAAAAGAAAAAATGTAGCCAAAATTTCAGAGCAAGAAATAGTACCAAAGATAAAGAAATGTCACTTCATAACATTAAGAGTGCCAATTCACCAAGAGATCATAAAGATACTAAACGTGCATGTGCTTAATAACAGAGTTCCAAAACACATGGAGGAAAACTGATGGAAGGGAAACAGAAGTTCACATCTCGTCACAGATTCCGGTACGCCTCTCTCAGTGAGTGACAGACCGGAGGCCGTGTGTAGAAGATGTGAAGAACACTATCAAGCAATGTGACCTGATAGCTACCAACAGACATATGCGAAGATTCACAGCATTTTATCTGTAATAGTAAAAACTGACAATAACCTAAATGCCCATCACGAGGAGAATGAATAAATAAATTATAGCACATTTGTACAACGGAAAATACTCAGTATTGAAAACGGATGAACTGTTGATACATGCGATAATGCAAGTAACTTCCAAAGTAGTTATTCTTAGTGAAAGTCGCCAGACACAAAGAGTACGCATGGTCTGATTCCACTGGCATAAAACTCTAGAAAATGCAAACTAATCTAAAACTTTTACTTAGAATACATAAAGAACTCCTTTATGTCAATAGGAAAGAGACAGATAATCCAACAGAAAAACAGCATGAGATTGGACACGTGTCACAAAAGAGAATGTCCAAATGGCCGATACATTTGCAAAAGGGGCTAAACCTCATTAATTATCAGAGAATTGCAAATTATGAATAAGTACCCCACCCCCCAAAAGAGGGCCTAAAGTAAAACGACCAAGCACAGATGAGGATGTGAATCCACCAGAACTCTCACACGCCCTTTAACGGGGTGCCAATCAGTACAACGCTCTGGGAATCTTGGCATTATCTGCCAAACTAAATATACACACTCAATATGCCTCAGCATCCGTACACACAAGTGTACCAATAAACACACACACACATGCTTGTGGCAGTCCAAATATGGAAACGAAACAGACCTGCACCAATAATGGAAAGGATTCACCGTGCTCTGTCCATGCAGTGGAATACTACGCAGTGATGAAAATGTGGAAGGATCGCACGAACCTAACTGTGAATCAAGGACCGCACTCGCCCGAGTCCTAACACGAGCAGAGCTGGCAGGTGGCACCAGGCTCTGCGGGAGGAGAGCGGGGAGCAGAGGCTGAGAGGAGGCAGAGGCTGGATGGTAGCTGCCCACTAGTGTGCACCTGGGCACAACCACAACGACGGCACGTAATATCCGGGACACGTTTTTCTGAGTCTTTCACACCTCACTGAAAAGGTGAGAAAGATCACGCTGGACCTCGGAACGTAGGCCCAACTCATCAGCATCCGTTGTGCTGACGAAACACACAAGAACCTCGTGTAACTCAATGGGAAAAAAGTCAAACTACAGATTGCTCTTCAGTGACGATGCACAGCTTCTACTCTTAGTAAAGTGAGTGCCAGTGAGATGGCGAGTGAGGGGGGTCCTCAGGCAGACGCGGCACTGGCGCACGTGCGGACCCCAACTCCGGAAGCCCGACATGAAGATAAGGTTGACCTCGACACCAAAAATGCTGACAGAGTTGACCTTTTCATTTTGTACAACGAAACCTGTTTTTAAAAGCATTGAGATAATTACACTAGTCACGGAGTAATTTTTTAACGAAAACTCATGACGTCTTTAAAGCTGTCAGTTTGATGTGAAATACTCTGCAATAAATGTAATAAACTTCCTTAAATATGCAATATTTAAAATCTACAAAAATTCATTTTTGATTATATTAAAATGAACCTTTTCTTGCTTATATTTATTGAAGAAGAAATTTTTTGAATGAAGTGATTCCAGGCAGTTTATTTTCTAAAATTCAAAAGTGAACACAGCGGTTTTGTTCTGTTAACATTGTCCTCGCCTAGCTGGTGGCTGAGTCCGTGGAAGGTAACATCACCCAAACAGCGTCAGAGGAAAGGACAGGCGACCTCAAGGCTCTTCAAGTCATCTGACTCATCAAACAGCACAAAACGTTTAAATACCTGGTAAGAAGGGTCCTTGGTGCTCCACACGCAAAGTTCCTTCCCATCTAAAGGGAAAGCGCAGCACTGCAGGCCACAAGCAAGCCGAACGTGGGACACGGGCTCCTCAGATTCAAGCAGGCACTTTTCTGTGACAACGTCACCGCCGCAGCCACCATCGGCGGAGAAAATCCCCTGTGGCTCTTCCATCTTCAATCTGAAAATGCAGGGACACGGAAGATGACTATGGGAGTGATAATTAACACACACGACAGTCTGTTTACTCGCCACGATGAGTGTGATCACACACACACAGTATGTCACACCTGCTTACTCACTTCCCACACCCCACTCGCAAGACAAAGAAAGTCCTCAAGTTCTGTACACACGACTGCTCACTCCTCCCATGAACTTTCAGATTAAACAGACCTTGATTCAAATCCCCTCTTCCTGCTCATCCGACCTTGCTCAGAGCTGCGGGATCTGCTTCCGCCCCTGGATCAGGGACAGAAGCGCACCCGGAGGCGGCCCGTGGCGGCGGCAGTCTACGACGCGGGAGCACCAGCACGGAGGGGCATTCACAAAGTCACCACTGAGACTCATTACCGCTATCCATAACGGAGATACAAAGTCATGCTCCCAGTTTTCCAAGCAAATCGGTGGTGAAGTGCAATACAGATCTCGACCTCCCACTGTCCACCTTGGAGCTACTCAACCACTTCACAACATTCTACGTCATTAAAGCAAATTGTCTCAGGTTACATAATCACTGTCTTCCAAGGCATAAATGGATGAACCATGGACAAAAAGAAAAAACGTTTCAGACTTGTGTCCCACCTCACAGGTAGTAAGTTCGTAAACGTGTTCAACGTACACACACAGAGCCCTAGAGCCACCCGATGCCTGCCTCACAGCTCACTCCAGGCACTGGACCTCAAAAGCTTCGCCCACAGGATTTGCCGACACGGCCAGGAGCAGAGGGTCTACGCGTCTGGTCGCCACGCTGCTGAGCGGACTCGGAGGCTCCGCCACGGGCACCAGGCTGGCCTACAGAAAGACCAGGACAGACCTCCTGGGGCCGGAGCGGTCCAGACAGGAGGCCGCGTGGCACTGCCTGGCACAGATGGGGTGCAGGCTGCACGAGGGGGCAGTGGTCATCCTCCGGCGGGGCGAGCCTGGTGCGCTCCACAAGCGGCAGAGCGCACGGAAGGGCCTCTGCTTAAGCTCGGCGGAAACGAGGCTGTTAGGAAAACGCACTCTCCGATCTGGCAGCACCGGGCAAGGTGGATCGAGAGGGACTGGGGCGGGGAAGGGCGAGGGCCGCGAACCCAGCGCCGTGCGGGAGCTCTGGCTCAGGGAGCCTGGAGAGCAGGGAACTCTCAGCCCTACCCCGCCCTCCCGCGCAGGACCCTTCTCTCTCCAGATCTCTCTTCACCGCACATCCCTTGCCTAGCTTCCAGGGACAGGGACGCCTCTGTGAACGTCGTCAACCCGTTGCTTTCCTGTGCCCATCAGAGCCCATCTATGCCTAGCCCTGTCACTCTTCAAGAGGACTTCGGCCCTCCATACCCAAGCGAGAGACCGAGCAAATCTAGAAGTACGATCTAGACTCCCCCCTGACCATGGTGGGGACACCACCTCGTTCCTGAAGGGCAGCGCTGCGGCCCTCGAGGCCAGCAAGGCTCAGCCTCCACACAGACGCTCCCTGCACACCCCCAGGCCGCTGGCTGAGCTCTGAGAACAGAACTGCTTCCCCTGGGCGCTAGCCTCTCTCCTGTCTGAAGGTCTCTCCTCCGGCTCTCCACCTCCCGGCCGCTCCCGCCCTTCAGGTCTCAGCTGGGGGCCGCGGGCGCCCTGTGTGTGTGCCCTGTGTGCCCTCACCGTCTCCTTCCACCCCAAGCACCCTGACCCAGGCTGCCCCTGCAGAGGCAGAATGCGGGGCCGGGGTCAGGCCCCGGGGCTGCACTCCTCCAGCTCTGAGACGCTGGCTCAGATGCACGGGTGTTCAGGACCTGACTAGAAACCCGTATCTTAGCATCTCTAAGGCCAAGATTCCAGGCAAGGGGGAAATATAAGTCAGAGGACGTACACTCCATGGTCTCCCACATAACAAGTGTTCTTTGTTATAACAAATACAAGGTGATTTTTAAAGACTTGAAAATTTTGCAATATTTGGAAAAAATAAACACATTTTAAATACATTAACGCACATTCTTCCCCAATTTATGAACTTGGTTTTATTTATTACTCTTGCAATTGCCAAGACACAGCAGGGAGTTTCATATAAAAAATAGCTAAATGTTGCTAAATTACCAGATTTGCTCTGTAGGTTTCATCATGTTAAAGTAACCAGTGCCTAGCTCGGTGGCCGTGGCCGCAGCTACAGTGGTGATCAGATGGCAAGCATCTCAAGTGGAAGAAATGAAAGTACCGTGTAGCTCCTTCCACTGCTTCCCCAAAGCATAAAATACTTTAAGAAACAGACAAAAGACTATATCAAACATCACAACTGTTCAAAAATCTTGAGGTTTCACCCACTGACTGGATAAAGACAACGTGGGAAAAAGACACACACACACACACACACACACACACACACACACACACAATGGAATATTGCCCAGCCATGAAAAAGAATGAGATCTTGCCATTTGCAATGACACGGATGGACCTAGAGAGTACAATACTAGGTAAGATAAGTCAGTGCGGGAAAGACACATATGATATGATCTCACTCACATACGGAATTTGAGAAGCAAAACAAAATAAATAAAGGAAAACACAGACCAAGAAAACCAGATTCCTAAGTATGGATAACAAACTGGTGGTCACCAGAGGGGAAGTGGGTGGGTGACATGAGACAGATAAAGAGAATCAAGAACACGCTTTTGAGGAGCACTAAAAAACGTACAGAACTGTTGCATCACTCTACTGTACACCTGAAACTAATGTGACAATGTATGTTAGTTACACTTGAATAAAAAACTTTAAAAAAAACACTACTTCGAGTAAAATATTTACATTTTCACAAGACATACGAAAATTTTTAAAAATAAAAAAGAATCCACTCGTCAAACTGTAATTAAATTTTGTCTTATTTCTTCAACATCAACTTTTATTTTTTAATTTTTTTTAAATGTTTTTATTTACTTTTAGGAGAGAGAGAGAGACAGCGTGAGCAGGGGAGGGCCAAAGAGAGAGGGAGTCACAGACTGAAACAGGCTCCAGGCTCTGAGCTGGCAGTCAGCACAGAGCCCGACGCGGGGCCCGAACCCACGAACCGCGAGATCGTGACCTAAGCGAGAGTCGGACGCCTAACCGACTAAGCCACCCAGGCGCCCCATTCAACATCAACTTTCATACACCAAGGACTGTCTTAATGTCTTCTGTAATTCCTATAACATTCAGCACCATAATTTGCGAATAATAGCGTCCGTACACCAACGTACCGTTTAAAAATCATTTTCACACATATGAACATGAAGATCTGAGTATATCGATGCATTATATCATTTGATACTTACAATAATGCTTTACAGTTGTTCAATGCTTTTTTCCATCTTACAGGTGAAGAAATCAGGGGGCTTGGAAAGTGATGGCAGTCGCAGTGGCGGTGCCGCGGCGGGGCCCCACATTTCTGACCCTCGCTGGTGGCAGCTCTGCCATGGCGCGCACAGAGCAGGGCCGCAGGTCAGCTCCGCCGACCTAAGAAAGCTGCGGCGGCCGGGGCGATCCACGCGGGGGCAGCGGGGGCTCACAGTCACGCGGCTTTGCAGGCGACGCTGGCTCGGCCACTCGCTGCTGCTCGACGTGGCCTGGCACCTCTGCCAACGCCCGCCCCACCTGCTGCGGGAGACCCGGCCGGCAGCTGCCCCCAGACAGCCTCTCAGAAGGGCTCGGCCCCCCCTCAACCTACTCTTTCCACCTGGGCTGCCTGAGAGCCGCTCGATGATGCGCGCTGTGCCGCTGGCCTTTCCTTGCCCAGGGCCGCGGTCCCCCGCCCCGAGGGCAGGCCGCCCTGACTCCCTCCCACCGCCCACGGGCTGCTGGAAATCCCTGCTGAGGCACGAAGCCCTGGACGGAACTCTTTACTTGTTCAGGGACACCTAGTAACCATCTGGGAAATCATAAGGGAAACAACGAAAAAGTGTAAACAAGAGAAAACTCAGCCTACTGGAACGTGAAGAAAGGGGGCTCTCTGGAGGGACAGACGTCTAACTGGAAGGTCTGTGTGGGACGCGCGCGCTGCCGGAGCCGGCCCGGCCTGGCCTCTCGCCTGTCAGCTGTGCCTGCCCGTACGTCAGCTCTGGCTTCCACTTCCTGCTGCCATTTGTTGGCAGCACGGTGGCCGGCGGCTCCGGGGCCGCCCCCATGCCCTGGCGCACTGGGAGGGGCGGCCACCTCTCCCGATCAAACCCGGAACATACGGGAGTTCGGGGCCAGTCTGGACCACTTCTCGTCTTTGACTTTATTCTGTGAATAGAAGGATGCAACTATGCTGGCAAGTCAGCCCGAGGCGTCATGGGCCGTGACCCTGGGGCCTGGCCGGGACACGGAAGAGACGGGCCGCCCAGGCGGACTCAAGTACGACTGCCGGAAGAGGGACAGCTACTGAGGGGGAAAATCCATGTG
This sequence comes from Proteles cristata cristata, assembly GCA_017311185.1. NCBI lineage: Eukaryota > Metazoa > Chordata > Mammalia > Carnivora > Hyaenidae > Proteles > Proteles cristata. The sequence continues at coordinate 67,264 of JAESUZ010004513.1, forward strand.
TATTTAAGTACATATGAACATTCAGGTGTTCAAGAAGGACAAACTTCAACACAACATACTCCCAATAAATAAAATAAGAATACCCACAAACACAAAACTCCTGTTCTTCAGGAGACACCGCTCAGTGAGTGAAAAGACAAGCCACAAAGTAGGAAGATGAGCAACACAGGGAGCTGAGTACATCCAGAACCTACAAAGAGTTCCTACAAATCTTCAGACACACAAGCCAATAGAAAACTACGCAAAAGCCACTTCATGAAAGATCTCCAAACGGCCAATTAACTAGAAAAGATGCTCATCCTCATTATCAGAGAAATGCAAGTTGGAATAAAAAATGAAAACCATACACCCATCAGAACAGCTAAAATCAAAAAGAGCATGAGAGGAAGAGGGTGTTGGTGAACTTCCGAACCTTTCAGGAGGAGGGGTGCAGGTGGCGGAGCCGCTCAGGAACACGGACCAGGGCCGAGACGGGCACGGAGCAGACAGCGGAGCGCACAGGGCGGCGCTCAGGACGCCCGCGCAGACGGCCCGATGCGCCCAGGCAGCAGCACGGAGCGAGGGCGGGCACAGGTCCGCTCCGCCCCGGGGCACGCGGGGTACACTAGGCACCGCGCAGGCACGCTGCAGGAGCGCGTCTGGTCAGTCGTAGCGGACGCGGCCTCGGCAGGAGGGGCCGCCATGGGGAAAGAGGCAGGCAGGGGCGACGACAGGGCCCCAGGGCTCTGGGATGAGACAGCAGGCGCCCCCGCACCTGCGGGGCGCTGCCTGCCCCACACACCCCCACACCTGCAGATGACTGCCCGCCCCATGCCCCCACACCTGCAGATGACTGCCCGCCCCATGCCCCCCTACACCTGCAGATGACTGCCCGCCCCACGCATC
>JAESUZ010004514.1:0-106775 GCA_017311185.1 Proteles cristata cristata
AGTGCAGTTCCAAAGAAAGTTCAGCAAGGCCATCATGGAGTCCTTAAGCCAATGTCACCATTAGAAGAAATCCCATGTCTTTCAGGAATGGCCAGTCTTAGCATCTCTGATGCTCTGGGTCACTGGCTGAGAGAACACTTGGGAAATACAGCCTCAGCCATCAGCAAAACAAATTTCTCACACAGAAGCTGGGGCCTTGGTCAAGTACACTCCCTGTGGTTGGAGATGTGAAAGGTGCATGGTCACCGCAAGGATAAATCTCCTCTTTCCCAAAATACCAGGGAAGGACCAGGAAGAATACAAGAAGAATAGTGTCTGTATGATACATGCTTTGTCAATTTCGAACACTAAAAAATCTGTGCATAAAAACTTACTTACAAGAAGAAGCCTAAATATTTCCCTTATGCGAAGCCCACTTTGCAATAGAAACTCCTCTAAGTTAAAAACAAAACAAAAACCTCAGAATTAATTCTTTCGTTTTCCCCTTAGCAAACTTGAGGAAGACTCTACAATTTGGATTAGCAAAGACCAGAAGGGGAAAATGTCAACTCCAGGGAGGCAGCACTAAGTCAGGAAAGTAGGTGTCTCCAAAGTCCCAGTGGGTGACCAACATACGGTGATAGAGAAAGATGTGTGATCAGACTTCTCACGAGCTAATGGGGAATTTTCACCCATGACTCATCCCGGGGTGGGGTCCGAAGCAGCAGGGGCCGCCACCCCACGCCATGCCCTATCATCAGCCAGATTGCACATTTCCTGAAAGTAATCAAGTCAGAAACTGGCTTCTTGGCAGTAGCCCCTGATGAAAAAATGACTGCCAAAAACCAAAATGAGGATGAGTTCAACGATTTAATTCTGCATGGAAAACACAATCCGTTAAATGGGATCTGACAAGGCCTTAATCTCATCCATAGCTGAGGGCGTTGGCTCAATGCAGTTCTGCTCTCTGCAATATATTCTTAGTAAGCTATGTATAGAATCAGGAACACTTTTGCCAAAGCCCAAATAAGTCCATTCTAAGCGGGAAGAAACGATTACAAGCCCCAGTGATTCTCTAGAGAGTGAGTGTGTTATTCTTCCAAATGCAAAATTATCAAAACTTGGTAACTCAACCCATGTTGAGAGTCACACAGTTCAAGGTAAGTAACCGAAAAGGCCAGTGCATTCGATGGCTTCAGGATTTCCGCTAGTGTCTAAGGAGGTCAGGCCAGGACAGCCTTATTCATAAAGCATCCGTGGAGTTCCTATTCCCACCCTGGGGTTCATTGCACAACCCAGTCACATCAGAAGAGGTCAAGGTGTGGAGTATCAATCCACTCCTAAACAGGGTTTTAGAAACTGGAAGAGAAGGAATTAAGGGCTGTCACATTCACTAGCCCTCTTAATCCAGCAACAGTCCCCAAGGCCTATGTTGTTATTTCAGTTTCTATTTGTAAAATGAGGAAATTGAGATTCAAAACCATGACTCAAATCACATAGGTTAGAAGAGCATTTGCAAACTCATACCTGTGGTATTCCAGAGCTTTCTACTCAGAGGGTGGTCCTCAGACCATGACATCACTTGAGAGTTTGTTTGCAATGCAGATTCCTAGGCTGCAGCCCAGACTTACTGAATCTAGTTCTGAATAGGATCCTCAAAGGAATTCATTCATGAAGTTTGAGAAACACTGCCTTTAAAGCAGTTCTATCCGAAAGCATGGCTGGATTAAAACATAAATTTGAACTAGAAAAAGGATTTAGTACAAAAAAACAGGGTAGGTCTCACAGGAGAAGCATCAGACTATATATTCAAATTGCTACATCGAAATTAGTAGAGCCAATCATGCTATCTGATTCACCAACAACAAACCCAGAAGCCAAGGTGATGTGGTAGTAGTAGAACATGGTGGAGAGATCATAACTTTGGAGTCAGGTGGACTGGGCTGAAATTTCTAGCTCTTCCACGTGCTGAATAACTTTGGGTAAGCTGCTTGATCTCTCTGAACCTCAGTTTCCTGGCCTGTACCACTGGGATTATAATACTTACCTATAACCTTGGGAGATTAAATGAGCAAATGAATGTACAATTCCTGGCCATAGCAGATATTCAATAAACATTGGTTTCCTTGCCTCCCAGTGCAATCTGGACTGGGTCTCACCTTTGCAAATGTGCACACTAGAGTCTGGGGACAGAAAAGGCTCCCAGCAGCCAGCTCCCTCCTGTTCTCTGGGTCCTCAGGTGGCAGGTACTGAGTCCTATCACTAATCAGACTGGCTGGACTTGTCTGTCTTCCTCATGCTCCTGGTTCCGCTTTCTCTCTCACCTCTTTTAGGAAAAACCTGAGCAGAACAACAGGCTCAAAGAGACGGATCATGAAGAAGAAGGAAAACAGGCATCTGGGGTACAATTCCCAGGAGTATCTATTTTCCAGACACTGAAGCTTTTTTTTCTTAGTTATGTTCCCACTTTCTTCTTTTCAAAAGTCTCTAGTCTTGAAAGCAGATTTTTCATGCCAGAGGCTTAGCAAATTTTCAGAGCCCCCAGGGTCTGCACTTGGAGCCACAACACCCAAGCCTGATCCTATTTACTCTGTGTGTATACGCTCAAATGCACGTAAGGTTTCCATTGAGAGCTGAGTAGGAATAGATTAGCACCCAAAAGCACATTCTGGGAGCCAAATACTGTGCTTGTCTCTCTCATTTATATTAGCTTCTTTAAACCCTCCCTCCAACCCTGGGAAGTAGGCATCTTTATCCCTATTTTGGGAAGATTGAAGAAACTGAGACCAGATTAGATAAGTGATCTGTTCAAATTAATACAGCAAAATATTTCAGAGCTCCAGGGACTATTCAATATCTTATGGTCCAGTGATTCTCTAACTGTGGTCTCTGGACCAACAGCATCAGCACCACCTTGTTGGAAAGGCCCATCTTAGGATCCCACCCAGACCTGGGGATGAGCCCAACAGTCTTTTTCCATAACCCTCGAAGTAGCTGCAATGCACATCCATGTTTGAAACACACTGTTCTTGTCAACCCTCAGACGTGATAGTTAAGAGAGCAGAGGTTCAAAGAGATGATACAATTTGCCTTGGTCACAGAATCTAGACTAAAGCCTAGTACAGCCACTTTCAGAAGTTGAATTTTCCTACCTCGGTAGCTTAGAGGGTCACTTTCATGAGGAGTAAAGACTAAAGTCCATAGTACAACAGCATCAAACTATGTAACCTTCCAGAGATATTGGCTGGGATTTGAAAGTGCACAAAAATGAGGAGACCCTTCTCCCCATGCACTGGTATCTTTCCCTCAACACTCTGCTGAACTGCCTGCTCTTAAACACAGAACATCTGCCTCATCACTGCTGGCCAGCCGAGAGGATGACTCGACAGGAGAGTGCCATGGAACGTATTCAGAATGGAGATGGCATTTACACACACCTCAGCCATCAACTTATAAGCCTTGGAGGAAAGAGGCCGTGCCTTGCATTTTCTAAAATCCTTATTTCTAAATCTGTGTGTCGAATTCTCACTTTCTGCTACACCTCCTTGCATTACTGCTAACTGACATAAACAGAGAGTGTTGGCCACCAGTGGAAGTCATTTGGGAGGGAGTTATCCTGAAGCCCCATTTGCATCACAGGCATGCTTTTTAATGTGAGTTTCTACATGATATATTTACTTGGGAGGGATTCCAGGAGCTGGTAAAGACTAGGTAGGACCTGAAGTCTACCCAAGCTACCCCTTGTTTCCACCACTGGTGACCACCAATTGGCAAGCAATTGTCCTTATTAGTTTGTGTTTGAATTTAATCAGAACTATGGACTCTACCTTTCCGAACCAGTTTCTCTATTTCTAAAACAGGCATCATCTTTGGGTTGTTAGGGCCATGGCTGGCAATATAAGAATCATATTGTTATTGTTGTAACAGGGAGCTTGGGGGAGTTTTAAACATACAAACTTCTGAAGGTTTTTTGAAAAATACCTATCATCCGTAAATGTATAAACACTTCCTACCTTATTTCTTTGGAAATAGAGACTGGAATTTACCTTTAGGGCAGACTGCCCCTTTGATCTAGAAGGAATTACTTGAATGGAATATTATGCAAATATAAAACAAGCATACACTCTTTGTCCTGGGAATGGCTTGGTATGTAATCATCTCCACCTACTCGCCAAGAGCTAGGAAAGATTTCTAGGGTAAGCATCTGATCCCTCCCCTTTGAGGATCCATGTCATTAGAATATGTCTGAGACACTGTGCTAAGGTGAGGTGTCAGGAAGGAAGAAGAGATGCCAGCCAGAGGAGGTATCACAAGAAAGAGGAGATCTGGACTGGACACCGACTTAGAACTTCACTGAGAGTCCACCCTCCGGGGCACCTGGGTGGCTCAGTCGGTTGAGTGTCCGACTTCAGCTCAGGTCATGATCTCACAGTTCGTGGGTTCGAGCCCCGTGTTGGGCTCTGTGCTGACAGCCAGCTCAGAGCCTGGAGGCTGTTTTGGATTCTGTGTCTCCCTCTCTCTCTGATCCTCCTCTGCTCATGCTGTCTCTCTCTCTCTCTCTCTCTCTCTCAGAAATAAAAAACATTTTAAAAAATAATAATAATAAAGAAAGTCCACCCTCCCTCCACATGAGACCCCATTGCCCTGGCCAGTACAGGAACCAGAGCAGGTGAAAGGCTGAGTCAGTAAGCCTGGAGTCCCTGGGTACAGTCAGGGAGATGAACTCCAAGAAAACACTAGACTTCTTAATCCTTAGGCACATTGGGTTTACTGTCATTGCAGTTTGGATCTTATTTGATTATAAAAACTGATAACCATATTTCATGGCCCAGGATTCCTAATGCCCTCCAAGTATGAACAAAAAGAAAGACAAGGGAGTAACCAAAGTTGCCACTTCTTCCCAGATTTCCCAGAGTTACTAACACTGGGAAGTCAGCAATTCTCAGGTCTTTTCACTCTAGTGAAATGGCTGTGGTGGGAGACTGGGGGGGGGGGTGGGGGGAGTGGAGAACATGTAAGTGATATATTCCTATTGGCATTATTTAAAATCCAGCTACAACTCATTTCGTTCTTTGCAGTCCAAAAAGTATATAGAAAACAAGTGGCATTATTACAAGGGTAACCTTGATTCTCCTCTAACTTATTTCCTGATAAACTGTTTACACATGTTAATACATTGCTTATGATCACTTGCATACAAATAATCTCACAATGATGTGACTACCACAGTTAAGGACAACAGCATTAGAGGGTATTTACCCTCTGACATTCCCATTAAACTCACTTCTCTTCTTCAGAAGAAAGGATGATGCCAGAATAACACACAGTTGTATTAAGGAGACAAATAAATGAGTAACTAATGCCAATGGATTTCTAGCTTCAAATGCTGAAGGGTTGGCATATTTACACTGGCTGTGTTTTTCTTACTGCACCAAGTGTTACAAGGACCTAAAAATAAAACCGTACCTTAACAAACATAATTTAATCTTTTTTCCAGACCCCAGACATTGATACATAATACAACTAGCAGATCAAATGATTTTCATGGTCATCAATACATTTTCTTTATGGAGGAGCACCGAATGCAAAGAGAAAGAATAGAGTTGGCAAGCAAATGAGATGTTCTTTGCATCAAAGTGCCTCTCTAGCTGTTCATTGAAGAGGACAATGAACCTGGTCTGGGCTAGAAGGAGTTGCTACAAGAAGGCTGCATGTGAAGGGGTGACTCCAACCAGAGACGTTCCTAAATGAGAACATACAGCCCACGAACGCCATTCACCCTCCCATCTTCCACCGTCATGTGCAGAGAAGTGCAGGTTCACGGAAGTTACTTCTCTCTACCTGAGTGGGTTCTGTTTCACGTAAAACCTCACAATGCAGAAACCAAACCCTTAGTAGGAATAAGAAAAGCATTTGCTTTGCAATTCTTGTCCCGCCGCTGCATCAGTCACACTACATAAAGAAATCCAAACCCCTATTCATCACTGCTTTTCAGAGCTCATCTATAATTCAGTCGACACTAAGAACCTTCACACAATGAAACAGCTTTTACTGAGCGATTACACACATCACCTGGATGCAAAAGAGAGGACGTTTTTCATGGATGCCAAGAGTTGTCTGAGTTGTTTATGGGAGAAGAAAAGCAAGGTTTGTATGTCCTACTAAGCCATGTGGAGAGTATGAAAGCCTTATATAATGGTAAGAAAAGTGAAAGAAGTAAAATTAGGGTAACAGGGAGAAAGGAAGGGAGGAAGGCAGGATGTCAAAAAAAAAAAAAGAAAAACATTAAACCTTAATTTCTGAAATCAGCTCTGCTGTGTATTTCAAAAGTGAGTCTGAAAGACTGATTCAGGGGGAAGAAATCACTTTTATACACCATGTCCCATAGTCAGAATGATTTTTATGTGATACGGTGGAAAGGCAAGTGCTAGAGTTATGATAGCGTGGAATGCAAAACAGGAAAAAAACACAAGAGGCCTTTGCAGAAGACGCAAGACCAAATGATGGACAAGAACACAGTGAGCAGCCACCTGGGAAAGCACACAAGGAAGATCTTTGCAGCAGCTCTCACATCTCTTATGATTTAGAAACCCTCCCCGAGCCAGAGATTCTAAAGACATGGAGCTGAATTCATTCCCACCACATGCTTTTTCTCTGTGCACTTATCTCCATGCGTCATCCTCCTTTGAAGCAAAGACTCATTAATCCAATTCAAATTGCCAACATCAGTAAATCCTTTGCCTCAGCATTTAAATGCCAATACCAATTAAATACCAACAGCAACTTAACTACTGATGGGATCTGCGCTACATTCAGGAAATCCAGCCAGAAGTCCAGCTAGCATTAATTCCAACACTCCTTCATCAATTCTAATTTACTCAGTGCAAAGAAATGAGGTAATTTTCTGGCCACGCTGACGATGCATCCAACTGGATTGAAATAACTCCGCAGCAAATAAGAAGGAACAGATTGATTGCAATCCACCAAACCTGAAGGATGTCTTCACCAAGGCTTCTGGGCTATCAAGCTGAGGCAATTCATCAGCTAAGATTTCCTCTGGTGGTCGGGGGTCGTGGACAATGGTTGGTCGTGGCTTTTCCTTGCCATTCCCCGTGAGCCCATCGATGAGGGAGTTCCACAGACAGTTCTGTGACTTAGACCCTGAGGGGTAAGGGGGAAAAAGCATGCAGTCAATTCCGAACCAACAGCATGCCCTGCCTTGACCAACTCAGGATTTTCAAAAGCAAAGTAGGGAAACTTCCATATTTTTCATGACCTCTAACATCAGAGGGCTCCAAGAGATACTGTTCAGGCAACTTAGGGAGTAACCAGGACGTTTTAAATTTATATGCAGAGAATAGGCTAATACCCTGAATATTTTGACCCACAGCTTAGTATTAAGGATAGATATCTTGGGGCGCCTGGGTGGCTCAGTCGGTTGAGCGTCCGACTTCGGCTCAGGTCATGATCTCACGGTTTGTGGGTTTGAGCCCCGCGTCAGGCTCTGTGCTGACAGCCACCTCAGAGTCTGGAGCCTGTTTCCAATTCTGTGTCTCCCTCTCTCTCTGTCCCTCCCCTGCTCATGCTGTCTCTCTCTCTCAGATATAAATAAAATATTTTTTTTAAAAAAAGGATGTATATCTTGCCTCATTTCAGTGGCAATCAACTCCAACTCTAATACAGCTGTAGGTATTTATTTATATATTTATTAGCAATTGGAAGTACACAAAGGACTACCATTTTAGAGAAGAGTAAGATGTTCAGACACAAGTCTCCCTTATGAACTCAGCTTGCTTGAAGCCCAAGTTTCAAGACTCCATTCTATGGAGATACACACCCTAAACAGGGACCCAGCTCTAGAAACCAGAACTTTAGACAGGCTCAGTCTTCTAGAAGATCAAGACTCAAGAAAATTACACTGCATGTTAATGATACTCTACCTGACAAACACTTCAGGCATATGAGATGAATATTAAAGGCAAACATGAAATAGAAAGAATGTCACAAAATACGGTAACCAAGGTCAATATCAACAGGGATACATTTACATTACATTACATTATATTACATTACATTACATTATATTACATTACATTACATTACATTACATTACATTACATTACATTACATTACATTGATATTATGTACCTTTGATATGATGTGATGAAAATGGCACTTTACCTCTGTGGTCTTCCTTCCCAAAACACATAACCCCAGTATATAAAGCATTTTTCTAGCTTCTGTAAACTTAATGCTTTAACATCTGCCCTACATGCATAGGGTATTTCTTTCAGTGTTCTTATCCCAGACACTTCTTGTTCTAGACAACTTAGTAATGCTTCTGAGTCACCTTGTCTTGGCTTTCTGTCTCCCTCATCTCTCACCTTCTCCTTCCCCTAACTCTTCAGGAAGAGTCCTTCTCTCAGGGGCATGCTTTTCAATACAAACCAATCAAATCAGACCCCCAACACCTCTCTTACTGAGCTTTTGCACTCTGGGCCACTATTCACCTTCCCAACTTACTCCAGCCCAGGTACCAGAAAACTAGGGACAGCCCCTATGCCCCAAATCCCATTGAAACTATTCAAACTAGCCAATCCTAAGCCTGCTTACCCTGCCTTACCCATGACTCCCTACAAAAACCACAGTAAAGACTCTTGCTCATAGTTTCCCCCACCCCAGCTCTGCCTTATAACAGACACCAATACTTCTCAGCATGGCCTCCATGGTGTGCCATGTACCCCCTCTTTGGGGACCTGCAAGTATTAAAATACTATCTTTTCAATAGCAGTAATCTCTAGATCTGCTGGCCCTACCATGCCTAAATAATAATAAAAACCTATCCAAGTACCCAATCTAGTCATGGGGAAAACATCAGACAAATACCAACTGACGAACATTCTGCAAACACCTGACCAATACTCTTATAAACTGTCAAGGTCTGAGAAACTATCACAGTCAAGAGGAGTCTAAGAAGACATGATGACTAAATGTAGTGTGGTGTCCTGATGGGATCGTGAAACTTAAAAGGACATTAGGCAAAAACTAAGGCAACCTGAATGAAGTATGTACTTTAGTCAATAATAATTCATCACTATTAATTCATTAACTGTGACAAATGTACCATATTAATATGAGATTAATAATAGGGAAAATGGGCTTGGGGTATACGGGAACTCTTAGTACTATCTTTGCAAATTTTCTATAAATCTAAAGCTGTTCTAAAACAAAAGTTATTATAAAATACAAATAAATAAAATACTATAAGTAAATAGCCATTATAAAAGAAGTCTGTGGGCAAAAAAAATTTTTTAAGTGGAGCCTGAGGGTATTAACATTACTATTACCCAGTTACCATTGGCTTGTCCCAGTTATGCTCTTCCCAAAAGAAAGAAAGCTTTTTATCTTTGCACAAAAATACTGTTGGGTTTCCAAGTCATGCACCCATGGAGCTGTGTCCATCCAGAAGGGGTTGGCCTTTTCTACTCAATCCATGCAGAGGGAGTACCTTTATCTAAGTTACACAAAGACTCTTTATGGGATCTGAGGGGGTGTGCATGGAGGGGTAAAAAGCACTGCCAGCTAATGCACATGCATGTGATAGGTGGGCAGAGAATAAGTCTGTACGCACAAGGGGGTGTCTCCTCAAGACCTTAATTAGCTACTGGAAGCCTACAACAGAAGAAATCACCAGTAGGACGGTTTGCCACTAAGATCAAAAGAACTTCACACACTAAGGATAACATCTCAACAAAGATCCCTGAACCTTCACCAAGGACACAAATGGGTCAGCACAGAACTCTTTCAATGACCACAGCTATGACTGACCCTTTTGGAATGTTCCACATCCTAACTGCTTTTGTCTGAATCAAGAGAAAAATAAAGCACACTAGTGCCAAGAATCAGATGCCTCCAACTCCTGAAATGCAGGGCAGCTTTTCTAAAGTCCTAAACAGATATCTTAATAAGATCCGGTCCTATTAATGAAGGTCTGGCTCTATGTTAATATAGGTCTGTTCTGTGTTAACTAAGGTCTGGTTCTAGGAGGAAGAACAACAGCAGCAGCCTGTTTTCTTAAATTTGATCTCAATGAAGGCTTTACAATAAACTTCTTGCCCATTTCCCTTCATTCTTTTATTTATTCATTCAATATACACATATTAAATCCCTCAAAATGCCAGGTTCCATTCTGGGCCCTAGAAACAGAAAGATGAACCCATAAGCAATCACAATAAATGGGCACTGCACCATAACGAAGGACAAATGATGTGCTCTAGGAGGCAGAGGAGGGCTCACCCACTCTGCTTCAGGGCCCTGGGGAAATCTACACAGAGAACATCACATCTGATATGGTTCTAAAGCAGGAACAGATCTTCAGCAGATGAGAAACAGAGAAAAGAACATTCAGGGCAAACAGTATGTGCAAAGGCTCAGAGGATAACAATGTAGCTTGTGAAGGCTGGAGCAAAGTGAGAGAGGATAAGGTCAAAGGCTGGTTAGACAAGTTGTAAAGTGCCATGAATAAAATGCTAGTCATTTAGAATATCTTCTTTAGACAAAACAAAAACAAAAATGAGACGAAACACGAAAGCCCTATCTATCTATGTTTGAGAAAAGAGACTGGCATAGTATAGAGCAATGAACTTGTGAGGAATAGCACAGTCATATGAAAGTCTGTAAATCCATATCATCCATAGATGAAATAAAGTCTTACATGTACTTATGACTGATTTTTAACTTTTTTTTTTTTTCTGGGAGAGAGAAGACAGCGTGAGCAGGGAGGGTTAGAGGGAGTCACAGACTGAAACAGGCTCAGGCTCTGAGCTGGCAGTCAGCACAGAGCCCGACGCGGGGCTCGACCCCACGAACCGCAAGATCATGACCTAAGCGAAAGTCGGACGCTTAACCGACTAAGCCACCCAGGCGATTAATAAATTACAAATTCATGTAAAGCACTAATGAATTCATAATAGGTTTTCACCATTTTCTCAGTGAGTGAATTACAAGGGTCACGTGACCTAAGCTCTCTCTCTCCAATAGGCGTCACAAATGGAGACTGCTATTGATCTCAGGTTTCATTCCACTGTTGTCTGAGAACAGGCATTGCATGATTTCTAGTCTTTTTAATTTTTGTTAAGATGTGTTTTATGGCCCAGAATGTGGTTTAATTTGGTGAATGTTCCATGTGAGTTTGAGAAAAATGTGTATTCTGCTGTTGTTGGATGAAGCAATCTACAGATGTTGATTACATCCAGTTGATTGATGGTATGGGCTTTTTTTCCTTTTCAAATAAATTTTATTTCATTCACTAAAACAACATGTATGTACACAGAGAGTATTATATACATATAAGAGTTAGTATATGTTCAGTATCAGATCATTCTCAGACCCCTTGCAAAAACTTTATGGTACTTTCCCTCTCACTACCCAATCCCAGAGATGAGGAAATCCTTCTAAAGATATATGATGATACTTTGGAAAAAATATTTCCTCTATTTATCCTAATTAGCACCTAAACAACTATCCATTCATAAGTGTTATTACTATTAAAATCGATTTCTGATAAAAACCTTAGAAAGGAAAAAAAATTATAGCAACTTATTGATTTAAAAAAAAGTCTTTGTGTTTATTTCTGAAGGGAGGTTTCAAATTTTTTATTAGATCTTCATGGGGTTTGTAATGCAATACAAAAAGATATATACCTCTGATTTAGAGACAGATTTTCCATTTCACTGGATTGATGGTGTGGTGAGTTCAACTATGTTCTTGCTGATTTTCTGCCTGCTAAATCTATCCATTTCTGAGAGAAAGGTGTTAAAGTCCACCTGTAATAGTGAATTCATCTATTTCTTTTTGCAGCTCTAATAGTTTTTGCCTTACATAGTTTGACACTCTGTAGTGTTAGGCACATGCACATGAAGTATTGTTAGGTCTTCTTGGAGAATTGACCCATTTCATTATGCAATTCCCTCTTATCCCTTATAATTTTACTTGTTACAAGTCTGCTCTGTTTGATATTAATGCAAATATTCCCATTTTCTTTGGAATAGTATTAGCATGGTATATTCTTCTCCATCAATTTATTATTAATCTATATGAGTTTTTATATTTAAAATGGGTTTCTTCTAGGCAATTATAGTTGGATTTTGTTTTCTGATTCACTCTAATAATCTTTCTTTTAATTGGAGCATTTAGACCACTGACATCCAAATGGTTATTGATACAACTGGATTAATATCTACCACATTCATCACTGTTTTCTATTTGTTGCTTTTGTTTTTTGTTCCTATATTTGTCTCCCATTGTTTTTCTGCCTTGTGTCATTTTAATCGAGTATCTTGCATGATTCCATTTTCTCTCTTTCTCAGCATATTGGTTATAGTTCGTTTTTATTTTTAATAACATCACCCTAGAGTTCACAACATACATTTACAGCTAATTCAAGTCTACTTTCATATACCACCATGCCACTTCAGGTATAGGGTAAGTACCTTATAATAACAAAATAATCCTAATTCCTCCCTCCTGTCCCTTGTAAAATTGCTGTCAGAGATCTTCAGAGGAGCTGTGTGTGATACTCAGAATTATCCTCCTGAGGAGTGGGAGAAGGAATATTTATATGCAAGTTTTCATCCCAAGGATGTTTAACCCCACAGGGTATTAATTACCTAGGCTTTCCGGGTCCACTATGCATGACTGAGGGATGATGCCCACATCATCAGAGAATCCCCAGGACATAAATCCAGAGAAATCAATTAAGCTAGAGCTTAGAAAGTGGGCCAAGAGGATGTGAAGCTGGGCTCAAGAGGTACCTAATACATAGAGTTCCCACACAGTTTTAGTATCCTAGAAAATACAACCTGAATCCCATCTGCTACTCATTCCTGCCTTAGAAGGATCACAACAGCCCTTTGCCATGGCTCTTCCCAAGGCAATGTGATATGGGCCCTTTGGAGTTGAACTCTGAGAGGAGGAAAAACTCTTCCTCTGATTCTCCACAAATGTGGGCAGAGCACTCTCCAGGGACATTGGAATGGTCTGCTCTGACAAAATGAAAAATAAAAAATTCTCCTGCTCTGATTTATTTTAAGCTGATTTTGAAAGCATGAAATGTTTCTGACTAAATAGAGGCAAAAATATGGAAACAGAGAGAGTCACACAGGTCTCTCTCAATAATATCAAAAACCCCATGAGGGAAATCATAGATAAAGTAAGCCTTCAGGATATCAAAAATAATGTGGCTCAGGTGCAGGAGCTGAGTGACTCCATTCAGCCCACTCAATGTCATCTGCTTCTGCCCACTCCCCTCCCTTCCCCTCCCCACCCAGGCTTTCCTGTCTCCTTTGACTTGTTTCTGACTCTCATTTGAAGCTTATTACATTCTCCTCTTCTGTTATTTCCCCTCTGTCCCTGTGATAAATCCTCTCCCTTCCCTTTATAAAGACAACTTTTCATGGACACCATGAACCCTCCAGATTGATTATATATCTTCCAGACTCATAAACTCTGGTAGCAGCATTTGTACCACTGAGATTACCAAGACAAGTCCTCAGATTCAGATGTAACAAACATTGTTTGTTTGGTCAGTGGTTGTTATGTGCTAGACATTATAAAGATGGCTTCACCTCTGTTATCTCATTTAATTGTCAAATCAACCCTTCAAAGTAAATATTATTGAAATACTATTGAACGCTAGGGCATTAAGACTCCAAGAGATCAAATAACCTAGATCACAGAGTTAGAAAACAACAGATTGCTTTGGCCCAAAATTCTCATTCCCCTAATCCAGGCTTCCAGGTGATATATCACACTGTTTATAGTTTATTTAAGAGTAAATAAACATACACATAATGTAGATCAAACAGAATGTTCCACACTTGTTATTATGAAACATTCTTTGACATAAGAAATAAGATACATCCTATCTGCAACTGGAGAGAGCCTTGATGTTGCTAAGTCTCTTGCATGAAGCAGTTTGCAGCTTCCTTTAAAAGAAGGAAGTTCAGGCTGCATGGGGAGATGAATAATGCAAGGTAAGTGTAACGGGTTGAGAAAAGACTTCTTAAGAAAGAAAGAAAATGAGATGAGAAGGCTCTAAATCGGAAATAGCCATGCATTCATTCTGAAGTGTCTAACGGTGGCAGTCTGATAAACTGCTGGCAGGAGGAATCCAAGGAGATGTGGTAATCCTATTTAAATCTGACAAGTGACTTATCAACTGGGTTCCTGATTTAAAAAAAAAAAAAAAACTACATAAAGATTATGCTGGAAAAGGCAGAGAAATTAGAGTCTTGAAAAAGCACGGAGTAAAGAGGAGATTTAAATCTCCAAAAAGGTTTTAAAAAAAATTCTTAAGAAAACATCAATGATTCTCAAAAATACCCCCTTCTGAGGAAGATAAGGGTCCTGAAGTTCCTATAGGTTAGGAAAAGTGGGGCTGCGGCACAGAGGTGAGGAATGAACCTCATAAAACCCAGATGAAAAGTTTTATGCTCCCTAAAAACAATAATGATAATAATAATGGAAAAAATAAGTATCAATAATGCTTTGAATATCTTTAAATCAGTCACAGAGGCACTATTCTTTTACTTTTAATACATTAACTCTTGATTTTGAAAACTTCAGAAACTTCGTTTCCTGCAATTTCAAAAAGGTTTTAAACTTTAAGTCTACTTCTAACTTTATACACACAAAGGTAAGGGGCGGGGGTCTCCTCTATCAAAATGTAAGAATACAACTTGATTTGTAAAGGCATATTCTAAATTCTCAAATATGTTAGGGCTTATTTCTGAGTTATCCCATTAGTTTAACTCGGCTTTTTTAATGACTGCATCACGATATTTTACTTAGTATAACTTCATAGTATCTGTTAATTATCTGATAGTGCAAGGCCTCCTCTTTTCTCTTTTTTGGTTATTCTTATTTGCTTATGTCTCAAAGAAAACTTCAGTTAAAGTCAGTTTGTCAGGGCGCCTGAGCGGCTCAGCAGCGAACTCTTGATTTTGGCCCAGGACATGCTCCCAGGTTGTGGCATTGAGCACCACATGGAGCTCTGTGCTGATCATGGAGCCTGCTTAGAGGAGAGATTCCCTCTCCCCTGCTCTCTCTCAAATAATTCTTTTTTAAATCACTGTCAATTTCTAAAGAAAACTCTTCTTTTTGAATGTATATTGAGATGCTACTTAAGAAAACTATAATTAATTACTTAAGGAAAAGAACTATCATTTTAACATACATCATGCTCTCATCCAGGTAGATGACTGGTCCTTTCTGTATGAAACACCTGTTGTAGTGACCTACTCAAGCACTTTCCCTCCCTACTTATAACAGCACCTCTCACTTGATTTTGAGAACATCTCCTCTCACATTACCCACTCCATGTGAGTCTTACAGGCTCTCAGCTATGTTACTCTATGGCTCTGGCTTCGGTGATAAGTCAAGGAGTGAGTATATGACCCAACCTTGGATAACCACAGATCTTCCCTGGTATTTTCCATACTGAAACTAAAAGGAAGAGCTTTCTCTTTCTTGGTAGGTTGCTAGTGCAAGCCACCACATCCCAATAACTAAATAAGCCTGAGAAAATGAAGCTAGTACCCTAAGGAAATCAGGAAAAAAGAATCCTGAGAGTGGTATATCCCTGCTCGTAATCTCTCGTATCCCCAGTGCTACAGCTCTTCCGTAGGTCTGTGAACTACTATGATATCCTTGCAGATAATCCCATTCTGAGCTTAAAATAGTTTGTATTGAGTTTCTGTCACCTGCCAACAAAAATGTTCTCCCATGAATTCAAGACTTTTATTTCCTTGAGTAAAGTTTAGTTTTCTATGGACCTGGAAATTCTTAGTAAGCTTTTTTCGGGGCAGTGTATATGTTGGTCCACTCTTGTTCACAGAGTATACTTTTAGATTATATTTTCTAAATCGTTATTGCTAAAATATAAGATAGCTACTTATTTACTGTATTTACTTAACAGTCTGTCTCCTTAATAAACTCTTAACTCTTTTAAAGGATTTCCTAGTTTCTTTGTTTTAGTTTTTCTAAGTACATATGCCATCTACAATAATTTTCCCTTCTCATTTCTTTTTTTATAATTTTTTTAATGATTGTTTTTCAGAAAGAGAAACAGAGTGAAAGTGAGGGAGGGGCAGAGAGAGAGGGAGACATAGAATCTGAAGCAGGCTCCAGGCTCCAGGCTCCGGGCTGTCAGCACAGAGCCCGATGCAGGACTCAAACCCATGTACCACGAGATCATGACCTAAGCCCAAGTTGGATGCCCAACCGACTAAGCTACCCAGGTGCCTCTTCCCTTCTCACTTCTAATAGTTATGCCTCCTATTTCTATTTTGTACCTTATTACATCAGCTAAAATTTCCAGAAGAATTTTAAACCATACTGGCAATAGCAGGCAATTTTATCATTTTGTTAGCTTCACTTAATTTTCTATTTATGAAATGTCTATAAAATTTTCTGCTGTAGCCTTATTATAAAATTCCCTTTTATAATTGAGTTTGTGATGATCTATCCCCAAAAATATACAATTCAATAATAATGGCTTTATCATATATTAAGATAATCATGCGCTGTCCCCCCCACCCCCCACCTCCAGTCTCTCTCTCTCCATCTCTTTTTGACCTACTGATGTGTTATATTGATAGCAAAATGGAAAGAAAAAAACTTATTTCCCAGATAGAATCAAATATCCTCAGAGGAACTTTGTTGGAAAAATAATTTCATAAAACAAGGGATGTGTGGGAGGCAGAGGTGAAAGCCCTAAAGGCAGGGATTGAAAAGAAACAACAAAGAGAGAGTTATAGGAGCACCTGGGTGGCTCAGTCAGTTAAGCATCTGACTTTAGCTCAGATCATGAATTTGTTGTTATTGAGTTCAAGCTCTGCATCAGGCTCTATGCTGATGACTCAGAGCCTGGAGCCTGCTTCAGATTCTGTGTGTTCCTCTCTCTCTCTGTCCCTCCCCTACTCGCACTCTGCCTCTCTCTCTCTCAAAAGTAAAAAAAAAAAAAAACATTAAAAAATTGGAAAAAGAAAGAGTCACACACTTCTGCATATAGAATGAAAAGAATTAAGAAATGGGCAGGAGCAGAAAAGAGGGGAAAGAAGTGGGGGAGAGATAGTCTTCAAGAGAGCTCCAAGCTGCAACCATACTTGACAGCAGTAACTGAAGAACTTTCCAAGAACACATAAACCTTATATCCATGTTTGAGTTACGTGCCGGGTAGAACTGCAATGTAATCACCTCTCCGTAAAACTGTCTTACAGTAAAAATGCCTTACACCCTTGTTGCTTTATGAAACTGATGATGAGGAGAGGATTTGAAAGTTATGAAGAACAGGCTATGTCTCCTCTTTTGTTTATTGTCTGGGAAAAAAAGTAAAGCAACATCTGCAAGACACAAAGGGTAGGAAAAACTTCATCAGACTCAGGAAATGATGGTGAGAAGTCCTTGAAAAATTCACTGATAGAATTTTAGTAATTAAAACTGGATGCGGGAAATACCTGGGTGGGTCAGTCAGCTAAGCATCTGACTTTTGATTTTGACTCAGGGCATGATCTTGTGGTTTGTGAAATCCAGCCTTGCTTTGGGCTTTGTGCTGACACCAAGGAGCCTGCTTGGGATTCTCTCTCTCTCTCTCTCTCTCTCTCTCTGCCCCTACCCCGCTTCTATAAATAAATAAATAAATAAATAAATAAATAAATAAATAAATAAATAACTTTAAAAAATAGATGTGGGACGGAGCTTTGAAACAGTCTCATGCAGGCCTTAAAAGGCATGTATTTATGACATCTGGATTATACATTAAAACACTTCATAAGAGTGAAGCCACCTTGGATTACTCAAATAAATTCTACCTGGTCAAATTGTATTGTTATTGTTGTATATTGATACATTTGCTTTGCTAGAGTTCTATTGAAAGCTTTTTGCAATTATATTCATAAAGGTTAGACTTTACTTTCTTCTTCTACATAGTTGTCATCATAGGAATAACCTATCCCTGTTATTTGAATATAATTGCCTATAAAACTCTTGAGATCCAAAGTATTTTTAGCAAAGTAATTATTTCACAATTTTTTTCAATGTCATCATGTGCTATTGCTGAATTTCAGGCATCTATTTCTTTTGGTGTATTTTCCTTTAAAATTGCCATTTTGTAGAGATATCCAAATTCATTACCATAGATTTTGATGCATTTTCTATTTTAATCATCATCTATATATTAATAGTTTTGAATATTTATTTATTTTCTTTTCTGATTACTTTCTAGAGCTGAGCTATCCAATATGGTAGCCATTCATCTATTTAGCAACTTAAAATTAATCAAACAGAAGACCAGCAAGGAGTGCCTAGGTGTCTCAGTTGGTTGAGGGTCCAACTTTTGATCTTAGCTCAGGTCTTGATTTCAGGGTAGTGAGTTCAAGCCACATGTTAGGCTCTGCACTGGGTGTGGAGCTACTTACCAACAACAACAAGACATGCAAATGGTCAACAGGTACATGCAAAGATGCTCAACATCACTAATCATCTGAGAAATGCAAATGAAAACCTCAGTGAGATACCATATCACACCTGTCACTATCAAAAAGACAAGAAATAACAAGTGTTGGCAAGGATATGGAGAAAAGAGAACCCTTGAACACAGTAGGAGTGTACATGGGTACAGCCTCTATAGAAAACATCATGGAAGTTCCTCAAAAAATTAAAAATAGAACTACCATAGGGGCACCTGGGTGGCTCAGTTAGTTAAGCTTTTGACTTTGGCTCAGGTCATGATTTTACAGTTCATGAGTTCACTCCCCACATCAAGCTCTCTACTGCCAGCACAGAGCCCACTTCAGGTCCTCTGTCCCCTCTCTCTCTGCCCCTCCCCTCCCTTCTCTCTCTTGCTCTTGCTCTCTCTCTCTCAAAAATAAATATTTACAAAAATAGAACTACCAGCAATATAATCCAGCAATTCCATTCCTGGGCATTTATCTAAAGAAATTGAGGGACACTTGGGTGACTCTTTCGTTAAGCATCTGATTCTTGATTTCAGCTCAGGTCACAATCACACTGTTTGTGAATTCGAACCCCATGCTGGGCTTGGCACTAACAGTATGGAGCCCACTTAGGATTCTCTCTCTCCCTCTCTCTGCCCCTCCTGCGTGCATGTGCGCTCTCTCTCTCTCTCTCTCAAAATAAATAAGTAAAAATGGGGCACCTGGGTGGCTTAGTCGGTTAAGCGTCCGACTTTCGCTTAGGTCATGATCTTGCGGTTAGTGGGTTCGAGCCCCGCGTCGGGCTCTGTGCTGACTGCCAGCTCAGAGCCTGGAGCCTGTTCCAGAGTCTGTCACTCCCTCTCTCTCTGACCCTCCCCTGCTCACACTGTCTCTCTCTCTCTCTCCTAGAAATAAATAAAACATTAAAATTTAAAAAAAAAAAACACTAAATAAATAAATAAACCTAAGAAAAAAGAAAATGAAAACAATAATTTGAAAAGATATATGCATCCTATGTTTAAAGTCAATAAATTCAAAATATTATCATTTTAACATGTAATCCATATAAAAACATTAATTAGATTTTGTTTTGTTTTGTTTTGTTTTTTTAATCCAGCAGATATTTTACACTTAAAACACATCTCAGTTAGCACTGGTCACATGTCAAGTGCTCAAGAGTCACGTTTTATGGGACAGTACAGCTCTACAAAATTTATTTTGATTCATGTTTCAATTGGCTAAAGTATACCCTTGAATAATTCTTTCCAGGAACGACAGGGTCAATGAGTTATACATGAACAACAACTTTAGTAGAGATTTTTTTGAATTTACATTAAACTCAACATATTTCTTCATTATCTTCTGACATTTACATGCTATAGAAGAGAATTAGGAGCCAAGTCTGATAGGTTTTCTTTCTTTTGTAAGCAAACATTTTTCTTTATCTTTGTATTTCAAACATTTTGCTAGCATGTATGTAATTGTGAGTTATTTTTACTGATTCTTAAATTTATTTTCCTGAAACACCATGATCCCTTTCAATGTGGAAACTCAAGCCCTACTTTCTTCCATTCAGGCAAGCTGCCTTCAACTTTATCTTTGATTATTGCTTCTGCTCCAATTATTTTGTTTGGCTTTAGTCTCAGAGCATCTATGATTCATTTACATGTGTTGGTTCTTTCTCTGACCTCCTTTTATCTTTTCTCATCATTTTCAATTGCTTATCATTTTTATCTATGGTGTAAGACCCTGTTTCTCAGGTTTGTCTTCCAATAGTTGATTATATTTTTTCGAGGTAAATTCTATATTTCAACATGAATTTTAATTCCTATGTACCATATTTACTTTCTTTGTACTGTTTCTCTATGCATCTTAAATCAAAATCAACCTGCTTTTCTTTCTTTTTAATTATTTTAATGTTTTATTTATTTCTGAGAGAGAGACAGTATGAACAGGGGAGGGTCAGAGAGAGAGGGAGACACAGAATCTGACGCAGACTCCAGGCTCTGAGCAAGCTGTCAGCACAGAGCCTGACACAGGGCTCGAACCCACGAATGTGAGATCATGACCTGAGCCGAAGTCAGACACTTAACCAACTGAGCCACCCAGGCGCCCCAACCTGCTTCTTTTCTTACAGCTTTCTGCTCCTCTCTTAGAAGTGCTATGTCTTCTTTCTTCTTATGGAGAATGCAAAGGAGCATTTACATGTTTTCTTTTGGCTTCTACATTAAATCATTTTTCAGAAGGCTACTTCTTCGCTATGTTTTTATGATGGCATTTCACTTCTCTAGTTCTTCATATTTTGTTTAGACTTTATTATGGACTTAACCCTAGGTAAGTCATTCTGGAATGCAAAAAGATTCATACAGAGATTATTATTTTTCAACAGGCAAGGTATGTAGGTCACTCTAGGTTTCACTCATTGTCTACTTGGGCTGCCAGACAAATTCAGCATAAAGAACCAAGAGTAAGATTGACATTTATATCCAAACAATTACCATAATAAGCAATGCATAACCCAAGCCTAAAGAGTGAGCACAAAAAAAATTGTGCCCAACCTGCTTCAAGAGTAAAGCCTTGCATCTGTCTTTGCCCAACTGATAGGCACAGCTCCCACATAATTTCCAAAGTCTATTTAGAAATTCATATGGTGTAGTAGATCACTATATAGTGAGACCATCAATTCCAAGAGGAAAAGTCTCGATTACTCTTTGTCATACATCAGAAGAATGAGTCTGTTCAGCAGAGTAATGATGTAGACAAGATTAAAAGGAGACTGTTTTCAAGAACTTTGACAGCATTCATTTACTATACTAATTAAAAGAGAAGTTTATCTGTTGAGAATGAAATCTACTTGACAAACACTTTGTTAATGGTCAATGTAAGTTAGGTACTTGAGAGTAAAAAGATAGCATTTTTTTAAATTTTTCATAATTTATTTAGACTTTCCACTAATTCAGACACTACCACCCCCATAATTAAGTGAAAATTTTTCAATGCATAACTACCTTGAAATATGCTAATGTCTGCAAAGCATGCAAAAATCTAAGTTTTACCATCTGCTGGATGATTCATTTGTAAATCTGCCTAGTATTCCTTTGGGAAGTTCCAGCACGGATTTTTTAACCTCATTATAAAAACTTGGTAGGAATGAATTCAGTATGTATGAAAGTGCTCTGAGCATTTGGAAGAATGTGCCACATTCATCCTAGACATGTTGAAATGGTATGTGTACTGTGATCAAAAATAAAAGTGTTTGAAATGAATTGCTTGGAGATTTGGTGTTTTAATCAAGAGTTCCAGAAAAACAGACTTTGAGGTAATATATAGTCACAGAGAAGAGCCTTTCAAATTTTGACCCAAACTAGCCATTGCTGGTAATAAAATAAAAACAATGGACCATTTGTTGGTAGTAAGCTCCTTTAGGAAAAGAACCGTGACTTACTCATTTTTATATTCCTGCACCCAAAATGTCCTTTCAAAGTTATTCATATGCATCTAAGATACCTGCTTCTGAGACTGTAGAAATCATGGTAAGAAACTTCAATAAACTTCAGTCTTTTCTTCCTTCCATGTACTTCAATTGTATCATGCAAGGGTTTTCTTCAGTTTCTTACCCAAATGGCTTCACACCTTGACCTCTCTTCCTATCTTACCCTATGGACTAGGGAACCTGGATTCATAAAATTTACTGGCCTGGAAAGAACTAGGCAGTTCTCTCATAGGTTCCCAGAAGTGCAGTTCTCATGTGATCATTTCCCCTAAGACTTCATAACTACAAGGGAGCTGTTCATAGCTTAATCTGCACGTTTATAAACATTGACATTGCACATACTACAGCCTGCAAAACTGGATATGTCCAGCCTGGGCTTCAGCCCAAGGGTTAGCCAAGACCTAACACACACCATGGCAGGAACCACTGCACCTCCTTAGTCTACCTGCCTGTCAGTGGGGAGAAGGCAGAGGGATGGAATGTAGTATGTGGCACACAGTATGTGCTCCATAAGTATTTGTTGGAAAGAAGGTATCATGGGAAGTTGTGACTGGTAAGTCACGGGAGTCCCATAAGTTAAAATGCATCTGAACTCTTTCTAGTAAGGGAATTGAGTAGAAATCTCTAAGAACTGTCCAAGTGGTAAGTGGCTTTATCCCCTTGTTTAGAATTGTTACAGATCTAGAACATTTCTATTCACTCTGCTTTCAACCCAATTGAACACTTACTAAGTACTGACTGACAAGGTACAGTTTCTGTTTTCAAGAAACTCAAAAATCTAGTAGGGAGATAGCCATTAAAGAGAAATTTATAATACAGTATGAAGCAAGTAATAATATAACTGTGTAGAAATACATTGATACCAAACAAAGCAGGGAGAGATAATTTTGTCCCAGGGTTCAGACTAGGCTTTACAGAAAAGGTGGCCTATGACCAGAGTTTTGAGAGATGAATGGGTTAGCTTGGGGATCATCAGAGGGATAGAACATTTCAGGCAGAACCACATGTACAAAGGCATGGAGCAGTGAAACAGCATGGGAGGGCAACTAATTTCATTTTTCTGAGGCTGAAATAATGAATTAGGGCATGAGAGAAGAGGTCATGTTGGGCCAGAATTTGAAGAGCCTTGTGTCATATGCCAAGAATTTTGACTTCTAGGCTACAAAAAGTCATCTTAAAGGTTTTTTTTATACTTTTTACTCTAAAAAAATTATGAATTCACATGCACTTGTAAGAGATAATACAAAGATCCCGTGTACCCAGTTTCCCCCAATAGTAATGCTTTTTTTTTAATTTTTTAATGTTTTATTTATTTTTGAGAGAGAAAGAGAGAGAGAGAGAGAGAACGAACAGGGGAGTATCAGAGAGAGAGGAAGTCACAGAATCCAAAGACAGGCTACAGGCTCTGAGTTGTCAGCATAGAGCCCGACGTGGGGCTTGAACCCACAAACTGTGAGATCATGACCTGAGCCAAAGTCGGATGCTCAACCGACTGAGCCACCCAGGCAGCCCTCATTTTGTAACACTATAGTGCAATGTCATAACCAGGCTGTGGACACTGAGGCAGAACATTGCCATGGCAAAGATCTTCATGTTATCCATCTATAGCCACACCACTTTCCTCCCAGCCCACTCCCTCCTTAACTCCTGACAACCACTAATCTGTTCTCCCTTCCTAGAATTTTTTCATTTCAATGATGCTGTGTACATGGAATCATACGTATACGTATAACCTTGGCTTTTTCATGCAGCATAATTCTCTGGAGATTCACATGCGTTGTTGCATCAGCAGCTTGTTCTTTTTATTGCCGAGCAGTATTCCACTGTGCGAGCAGGCTACAGTTTGTTTAACCACACACTGGATAAATAAATCTAGGTTGTTTCCAATTTGTGGCTATTATGAATAAAACTTCTATAACTATGTGCATACAGGGGGTTTTTTTGTAGTAAATTATACATAATATGAAATTTACCATTATAACCATTTTTATGTGTAATCAAGTTCGGTGGCATTAAATACATTCATGTTGTTGCACAACCGTCACCCCCATCCACCCCCAAAACTCCTTTCATTTTGCAAAACTGAGCTGTGTCCCCATGAAACTAACTGTCCCCTCCTCTCAGCCCTTGACAACCATGATGCTGCTTTCTGTCTCTATGAATTTGACTACTCTAAGTACCTCAAGTAAGTAGAATCATAGAGTACTTATCTTTCTGTGATAAGTGGCTTATTTCACTTAGCATAACGTCCTCAAGATGCATCCATATTGTAGCATGTGCCAGAATTTCCTTCCTTTTTAAGGCTGAATAACATTCTATTGTATGTACATTTTCTTCTGTAGATATTTGATTCATCCATTCATCCACCGATAGACACCGGGGCTGCTTCACCTTTGTGGTACTGTGAATAATACTCCAATTCTTTGCCCCAGTTCTTTGGTGTACACACCCAGAAGCAGAATTGCTGGATCATATGGTAATTCTATTTTTAATTTTTTGAAGAATGACCAAACCATTTTCCATGGCAGCTGCACTACTTCACATTCCCACCAATAGTGTACAAGGGTTTCAATTTCTCCATATCCTTGCCAATACTTTGGGGTTTTCTTTTATTTTTTTTTTCTTTTACACTAGCCATCCTAACAGGTGTGAGGTGTCACACATACAGGTTTTTGTGGGAATATAAGTCTTCGTGTCTCTGGAATAAATGCCCAGAAGTGCAATTCCTGAGTCATGTGGTAGTTGCACTGTTTACTTTAAAAAAAAAAAAAGAAAGAAAAAGAAAAACGGCCAAACTTTTTAAAAGTGGCTTGCCACCAGCAATGTATGAATGATGTCATTTCTCTGCATCCTTTCAGGATTTGGTGTGGTCACTATTTTTTTATTTTAGCCATTCTGGTAGATGTTTCTCACTGTGGCTTTAATTTGTATTTCCCAAATGGCCCATCAAGTCGAACAACTTTTCAAGTACCTATTTGTCATCTATGTATCTTCTTTGGTAAAATGTCTCTTTCTGTCTTTTGGCCATACTCTTAATGGCGTGTTTTCTTTTTTGCTTTTGAGTTTTCAGAATTCTTTATGTAATATTGGAACTCTGTTAGAGAGCATAATTTTTTTTTAAATATTTTTTATTTATTTCTAGGAGAGAGAGAGAGAGAGAGAGACAGCGTGACCAGGGGAGGGTCAGAGAGAGAGGCTCCAGGCTCTGAGCTGGCAGTCAGCACAGAGCCAGACGCGGGGCTTGAACCCACGAACCGCGAGATCATGACCTAAGTGAAAGCCGGAAGCTTAACCGACTAAGCCACCCAGGTGCCCCAGAGAGCATAATTATTTGCAAATATTTTCTCCCACTTTCTAGCTGTCTTTTCAACATCTTAACAGGGTCTTTTGCAGAACAAAGGTTTCTAATGTTGGTGAAGTCTAATTTATCAATGTTTTTCTTTTATGGATCACACTCTTGGTGGCAAGTCTTTCTTGCCTACCTTCATAATCCTGTGACATTTTTCTTTATCTTTTTTTTTCCTAAAAGTTTCATAGCATTAGATTTTATGTTTAAGTCCATAATCCATTTTGAGTGAATTTTCATATAAAGTTTGAGACTTAGATTGAGGTTTGTATTTTGCCTATGGATGTCCAAATACACTGACACTGTTTATTGAAAAGGCTAGAGTAGCTCTATTAAGTTGCTTTTACACCTTTGTCAAAATCTGTTGGGTATATTTGTATGAATCTATTTCTGACTTCTCTATTCTGTTCCATTGACCTATGAATCTATCCTTTTACCAGTGACACCTAGTCTTTATCACTGTAGCTATACATTAAGCTTTGAAATCAAATAGATTGATTCCTTGTACCTCATTCTTCTTTTCCAAAATTGTTTTAGCTATTCTAGTTCTTTTTAATTTCCATATAAATTATAAAATAATCTTGTCTATATCTACAGAAACTCTCACTGGTATTTTAATAGGAATTGTGTTAAATTTGTATGTCAATTTACAGAGAACTGACATCTTCACTGTGTTGAGTCTTCCAATCCATGAATACAGTATATCTTTCCATTTATTCAGATTTTCTTCAACTGAAAATACTACTTTATTTTTAATTTTGATTTTTTATGTTTATCTCATCTTATAACCTTGCTGAATTCACTTATTATAGAAGGCTGTTAATAGATTCTTGACAATTTTCTGGATAAACAATCATGATTTCTGCAAACAGATAATATGATTTCTTCTTTTCTGAACTGTATGCATTTTATTTCATACATTTATTTCTTCCCTTATTGCACAGGCTAGAACTTCTAGCACTCTGTTGAATAAAAGGATGTGAGCAGATATCCTCATCATGTTCCCAGCTTTAGGGGGAAAGCATCAGGCTTTCACCCTTAAGTATAAGGTTAGTTGTAGGTTTCTTATGGATGCTCTTTATCAAATTGAGGATGTTCCCATATATTCTTATTTCCTTGAGTTCATTTTTCATGCAATAAAGAAAGGGAATTCTGTAAAACATTCATTTTATCATGAATGTTTAACATCATCAAATGCTTTTTCTACATCAATTGATATAATCATTTGATTTTTCTTCTTTAGCCTGTTAGTATGGTGAATTACATTAATTTTCAATTATGAAAGAGAATCAACCCCACTTGGCATGATGTACAATTCTTTTTATATTGTTGAATCATTTTGCTAATATTCTGTTAAAAACTTTTACATCTACATTCAAGAGGATATTGGTCTGTAGTCTTCTGGTTTTGGTATCACGATAATACTAACTTCATAAAATGAATTGGGAAATGTTTCCTTCTCCTTATTTTCTGGAAAGGAATATGTAGAATTGGTGTTAATTTTTTTTAAAAAAATTTGGTAGAACTTTCCAGTTAAACTAACTGGGTCTGGAGATTTATTTTTAGGAATTTTTGATTACTAATTCAATTTTTAAATAGTTATAAAGCTATTAACTATTTCATAATTGGCAGATTGTAGTGGTTTGTGTTTCTCAAGGAAATGATCCATTTCATCTAACTTTTAAGAGCCCAAGATCAGGCAGAAGTCTCAGATCCAACTTGCCACTCTGCACAGCCCAAGGCCTGAAATCCTTACCCCATGTGGATATCAACATATACTTTATTAGATACCATGGGCTTGGCAACACCACCCCACACAGCATAGCTGCACAATCAGCAGGCATGTTTACACCTTGCTGTACTAATATTAAATTCCTCCTTCATTTACACCTGTATAATTCCCTTTCTTTATTGCAAGTTTAACTATGCATTTTAAAGGTTTTTTTAAGTGTTTTACTCAGCATTTCTACATGCATATAAAAATGGAGTGGTTTCAGGCTATCCTAGTCCACCTTTCACTTAAACCAGAAACTTCATCCTAACTTTATTCAAAGGAGCATGTGTTGAGAGGGGAAAGGAGGAAGTGCTTGACATGTAATAGCCAACCCATGTCTTCTTTGCCCTCCCTGAGGTTACATTACACACAGAAAATTTCTAATAAGATTTTTAAATTCTGTAAGCCTACATATATGTAGTAAGGAGTAAATATTTGTTAGTATCTCAACAAGTTAAACTCTAATTCCCCACAGGAAAAAAGAAATTAGTCTACATGCAGGGGAAAAAAGTCAAAAGGAGTAGAGGTGAGGTGCTGAGGTCAAAAGTGTCAGCACATACCAATGCAATGAATGTGATGATCAAGGTACTCTGTGTAAGAAACTGGGAGGGGTGCCTTTCAATTCCTAAGAGGGAAATGAAAATATGGGGCAAAGAAAGGAGGATGGTAGGCAGAGAAGGATCAAGGGGTGGAAGGCCAGCAGCTACAAGGGCAAATTGGTCTTTAAAAAAATCATTGGTGGTGAGATGGATGAAAGGGCTGTTGAGAACAGGGCTGTGAATTCTACTTGTCTCCATAAGTGGCATATTGTAATCTCTCTCGTGAGTCTCTCATCTTCGGTCAAGTTCTGCTTTGACCGACAGCCTTTGGTTACTCCAAAGGAAGAGAAGGGGCTTTGCTCCACATCTGAGTCTATGTCAGAGCAGATAAGACAGCCAGAGCATATAGAAGGAAACAATCAACAGAGATAGGAAATCAGGACAAGGAGAACAGTAGGTATTCACAGAAACATAAAGGAGTACTCTGAACCTCCAAAGGGCACACAACGGTAACTTGGGCCTCTTTACCTAGATCTCAATGGGCCAGGGGCCTCCAGTTAACATGTAGGCTACACACCATCCACAAGCTCCTTGAACCTACTTATAGTATCACCAGACATCCATTGGTGAACCAATGGCTAATATATTGGGGACCAAGTGATACAGTGGATATATTAAAAGACCTGATCATAGACATTCAAAAAGAGAAAATCAAAGTGTGCCTCAGTTCCTCAAACACACATATGCTCTCCAATCCTTCACTAGGACCATGACCATCAACCCTTTCCAGGACAAGCTGAGGTTTCCCCATTAGACAAGTTCTTGTAGAGAGCTCAGGAACCCCCGACAAGGATGCCATAAAGAGGATGTGAATTTTACATGAGGTGGTGAGCTTTGGACTAGATCATTTTTAAGTTCTAGTCTAACATGAAATTGTTCAAATGTAAGATAATGGGTTGATATATCTGTTTACTGAATCAAACAGGTTGGCTTGGCTGATAACAACTAAATTGATGAAAGGGGTGGAGAAAACGAGTAAGATACAATCTGGAACCCCTTGTGGTCAAGCAGACAAATCTTGGGTGAACAAAAGTAGGGAACTGTCTATGGTTCTGAAATACAAATATATCATGACAAAAATTGCAGTTTGAGGGTAACGGTACATGTGGTCTGGAGGTGCAAGCGAGAGTCCAGTGGGCCAGCAAATAAAGGTCTTATAATGACTTTATTGTAAAGACGCAAAGGCATAGGCAAGAGAGAGCCTTAGAAAGAGAAAGAGAATTTTATTCGAGAGATGATGCAGAGAAGTGCCAGTTCCAAGGGTTGGGTAGGAGTCAGCGTGCCTTTAGACTATCTTCCCCATACTCACCTTCAGCCATCCTCCACAATCCCCCACAAAAATAATTTAAAATTATTTTTATCTTAAAATGATAAAATACCATTCTTTGATAAGGGCAGTTAAACATTTGCTCTGTCTTATGTACATCTAATTACAAGTGGCTATGGAAATATACTAATAATACTAATTGTATGATTCTGCCTCTACCTCCACCACCACCCTCACAACTAAAGCAGTGGTTCTGAAACTAGCGTACATCAGAATCACCAATAGCATCTGCTGGGACCCACCCCAAGAGATTCTGATTCAGCAAATCTAGTAAGGGGTCCAAGTACTTGTACTTCTAACAAGTTCCAGGGACCCCACTTTGAGGACCACTGAGCTAGATCACTTCCCCAAAGCCCTTTATGTGTAGAAATTTTAGAGTTGCCATTGTTGAAGCTAAAATTCCAGCTTCTGCTGGAACAACTGGGAAATAAAGATATTCGGTCCTTAAATACTGTTGAGGTGAGACCTAGAGCTCTATACAAGAAAAAAATAGAGTTGTTTAAGATAAATCAGAAAATCTCCAGATCCGGTTCATGCTCTATTCTGGGCCCTTTATATTGGCTCTAGTTCATCCACAGTACATGCTCCTGGAAACACTGAACACCCAGCCACCAGCCAAAGCCCACTGCTTATGGCATCTCTTGGCCCTTCCTCCTACCCATTTTATCTCCTCCTTCTTCTCATCATTATGGCTCCATAACCCACCCAACTCCAACTCAAGCTCCTAATTATTGCAACAGGCCTCCCTAGCTATGACAAGCAATTTCACAAAGCTCTCTGGCTGGATTCTAGCACTCTGTCAGATAGGATTTTGACTTTGCCCTGTGGTTCCACAATGGGCATCACCATGTAATAGGTGCTGTCTCACCCTCTATCCCAACCTCAGAGTTCAGCCTCACTGTACACCCCTATCTGCCCCTGCCCATTCTCTGCCCAGGGAAGAGGATCACGCACCTACCCACATTATATACCCAATACAAATATAGCAAGTGACCCTCCCTTTGCTTTAACTCCATCTACCCAAATTATTCCAGCTCTTCAATAGGATAACCTGTTTTCAACACTATCTGGATTTTTACCTCCAAAAGCAAAAGAGGTCAAATAAGGCTCCATTTCCTTACTGCTTTTGATGCCACTATTTTCTTTCCAGCCATTGCTCATCTCAGGAGAGAAATTATTCTCGCGTCAATTAGAAAAGCAATAAAAACTCCAGAATGGCGTTTCCCAGCTACACAAGCTTTGGAGCCAACACCTCCCACTGCACAGGCTCTTCCAATGAATGTCCTGGATGGTCTTCACAAAAGTCCACCACACTGAATGCCTGCCTCTTAAGTCTCCTAGAGTAGAGATGCACACCAAACTCTGGGCTTCTGCTGCCACATTGTGGCCATATCTGAACACTGCATGCAGCCCTGAAAAGTTGCATTGCCCCCCTTTTTTTTTTTTTGAGATATAATTGACATATAACATTATCTTAGTTTCAAGTGAATAATATGATTTATTTGCATATATTGTGAACTTATCACCACAAAAAGGCTAGTTAACATCTGACCATACATAGCCACAAAATTTTTTTCTTGTGATGAGAACTTCTAAGATCTATTCTCTTAACAACTTTCAAATACACAATACAGTATTAACTGTCATCACCACGCTATACATTACATCCCCAGGGCTTATTTATAACTGGAAATTTGTACTTTTGACCACCTTCTCCCATTTCACCCATCCCCACATCCCTTCCCCCATCCACCTCTGGCAACCACCTATCTGTTCTCTGTCTCCAAGTTTGGTTTTTTGGTGTTGGGGCAAGGGTGAGTATTATTTCACATGCAAGTGAGACCATAAGGTATTTGTCTTTCTCTATCTGACTTGTTTCACTTAGTATAATGACCATAGACAGACCATGAAGGCTTTTTTTTTTTAAGATTAGAAGTTACCTTCTCTACCTGTTAACCTCCACTCACTCCCCAAACCTCAGCTAATACTTATCTCCTCCAGGAGGACTCCCTTAAATCTACTCCCATCCCAGGTCAGATGGGTTCTCTCCATCTGGTTCATGCAGCTCCTCATACAATCTCTAGCATCTCCCTCCATAAACTGCACTAGAGCCGCTGACTTCTGCATTGTCTGGTCAGATTGTGAGCTCTCTGAAGACAAACTTATGCTCATGTGTGTGTCTAGGGCCTGGCACAGAAGCTTCCATAAATATATGTGAAAAGAAGGGAGGAAGGAAGGTGAGGAGAGACAGCAAATGACCAATATTTGTTCTAAACAGATCGGTGACCATGTCACATGTTTTTAAGTAGTTCAGCACTCGCCCAGGCATGCGATCATCCACAACCACCCTGGAAATAATTTCTAATATTGTCCTGGACTCCAGATGCAGAAAGTGTGGCATAGAGGGGTAAGTTACCTGCCCAAATTCACACAGAATTCAGAATTCCTGGGTGTAGAACCCAAGCCCAGGCCTAACACCAGAGCCTGTGTCCTTAATGGCTTCTGACACCCTGACATTCATGTCTGGGAGACCCTTGAGGACATGCTCTGATTTCAGGAGTGTGTGTACTGGCAATGGGATGATGTCCCCCTGCTTAGGAAGTGAGGATGAGGAAGAGAAGTGGGGAACAGAGCCAGAGGGTCCTAGTTTACTCTGTCTTCACTCTGCAAGCAGTTATTCCTACACCAAGCAAGGTTAGTACACAGCTCGACCAGGTGGGGCCCTCCACCTCCAGGAGCCTACTGTCTACTGGGAAGACTGACATACACATAAAACAGACATCTCCGGGGAAAAGGGCTCTCCAGGATGGCACTGGAGGGCAGCCATGCCAACATCTCAGATGTCTGGACCACCAGGGGACCCAGTCCTACAGCCAGGTGACTTCATCCCAGAAGTCCAGAAGCCCCAGGCACAGGGGGACTCCACGAGCTCCTCACCTGAAGGTACAGCTCTTTACAGCACAGCCCTGGTCCCGAGACGTCACCTCCATCTCCAAAAGAAGGCTGAGCTGCCAGCCAAGTGTGAAAACCTCTCAAAGGCTTCTCCTTTGAGAAAGGGTCCACTCCTTAGGCTAGCACAGAGACCCCTCTCGGCTCGACCCCAGGTTGCCTGTCTTTTGTTCCCTCTGTTTACACACTGTGAGTATTTTTTCAGGTGTCTGGGGGGAAAATTAAGAGATCTGATATCAATCATTTTCACTATAATAAGAATGAAATCCTGTGTCCTCACTCTGGAGAGAATGTGCATTTCAAGTCTTCAAGTGATTCACTTATTTCAGGGAATTCCTGATATCAGTGAGCTGGTACAGGAGGTGTTTGAGGAAAGGTCTTCCCAACCCAGATGGAACCAACTGTAGTGACAGTCACTACAGTGTGGATCTATGATGACTTCCCTGAGCTAAAGTTTGAGCATCTCCCCTACCAAACTGGCAGACCCCCAAGTCTTTGAGCTACAGAGCTGCCAAACCCAGCCCTTAGACCAAGGAGTAATGTTCACTGGGAACAGCCAGAATTTGGAGTTAGGAGCCCTAGAATTCCATCACTGAGAAATTCTCAGTGTTTTCTCCCAACTTTGTTGTCCTCATCTTTAAAATGGAGACACAGTGGAGATACTGGCTGTCAGAGAGCTTTGCATGCAATACCAAGGTGAGATGCTCTACAGGCTCATGCTCCCACCCCCACTCCGGCCCTGATGCATGGGAAGGAAGTCCCCACACACAACAGCTCTAGCCCCAGGACAGCTAGCCTCATGATGAGTGCCATTCTAAACCATTTGCTGGTCTAGAGCCAACCTGTGTTGGGCTCCTACAGTACCTTACTGTCAGGGTCACTCTCAATTCCTCATTCTCTTGGACACTGTCATTCTTCTGTAGGTTTTGGAGGGAAAGACAATATTCTCCACTGCCTCTGAATCTCACTTCCCTCCCTCTCTCCTTCCTTCTCCTTCTTTTACCTCCACTCCTAAAAGAATGACTTCCTGGTTACTTGCCATGCCTCTGGCTCTTAGTCAAATGCTCTGATTAAGGTCAAAAGCCACTGCTGAGCATACAATGATGGGGGCAGGTGATGAAGGGTCCCTGAGAGGATCCAGAGACTCACATAATTCACTCCACAGGGTCCAAAACCACAGCACTGCTACTTCATGGCATATCAAGTGTCTCCAGTCTAAAGGTGACAGGAACTGAGCCTGACCCATGGGCTTTGGCATCGATTTCTTTGAGGAAGGCTCAGTGGTTCTGGGTGGTAGGGTCAGCCTCTTAGAGATGGGGTTCCAAGAAGAAAGCCAGGGATGGGCTGTATTGCAGAAGTGACCAGAATAAGGCCCGCAAGGCTGGCAAACCAGCTGGCCAAGGCATGATCAGAAACCAGCCCTTGGAAAAGCTAGATGTTTTCCTGAATACTACACTCTACTTCCCTCTGCTTCTCTTTTGGAATTTCTTAATACAATTAACACAGCTCATCTCTATTGCAATATGGGGAAGCCAAGAAAAGTATATTGATTCAGGCATGGGCAAAATCTACAGAGAAATAAGCAGCATATTCCAGAAGCATCAGGAACCAGAAGGTGAGACACCCCCCCCCACCCCCTCCTCCTGCCAAAGGGAATGAAACCCTTGGGATGACTTAGGAGGCCAGCGGGCCAGCCCCTTCCTTCCCACCCTGAGCTCTTTCTGCTGACAGCCCCACCCCCCGTCTTGGGTCAAGCTTTCACAGCACCTCTAGCCTATGTTCTCGTTGCCTACTCCCATCGGGCCTAAATCCATGCTAGGTGGTGCTCACTGTCGGGCTTTTATGTGTGTCTTAGTTGAGGCAAAAATTAGAGCCATGCCTCCAAAGAAAAGTCTGTCAACCAAATCCTTCTACTTTTCCCAAACTGAACATTTCATTCACACCATATCACACCATCAAGGTCATTTTTAACGTGGTAAGTAAGGTCTCAATCAGACAATGCTACATTAAGAATTATTTTTTTCTTCACAATGGCCTGTTCAATCCCCAGGGCCTCCACCAAAAATGATACATATGGGGCACCTGGGTGGCTCAGGCAGTTAGGCATCCAACCCTTGATTTCAGCTCAGGTCTTGATCTCACAGTTTTGTGGATCTAGCCCCATATCAGGCTCTGTGCCGATAACTCAGAGCCTGCTTGGGATTCTCTCTCTCCGTCTCTCTGTCCCTCCCTGACTCATGCACGTGAACACATGCTCACTCTCAAAATAAATAAACTTTTAAAAAGTTTATATATAGAGATATATAAATATAGATAGAGATAGATGTAGATGTAGATACAGATACAGATACAGATAGATATAGATAGGTAGGTGCCTGGGTGGCTCAGTTGGTTAAGCATCTGACTTTGGCTCAGGTCATGATCTCATAGTTCTATAAGTTTGAGCCTTGGGTCGGGCTCTGTGTTGACAGTGTAGAGCCTGCTTGAGATTCTCTCTCTCCTTCTTTCTCTGCCCCTTTCTTTTTTTCCCTCTGTCTCTCAAAAATAAAGAAATAAACTTTAAAAATATTTTTTTCTTCCTAAAAGCCACCTCATATTTTCCCTCTAGTATCTGCTACCAAAAAAATTAGTAGCTAATGTGCCATCTAATTTTTTTTTCCCAGGACAGTGCACTGGCAGGAAATATTTTTCTTTTTTTTTTTTTGGTCTAGAATCAGCCCAACTTAATTGGTTTGTCACTAATTACTTTTTTCCTACATGGATATTTTTTTCTCTCATCTCTTCACTTATCTTCTACTAATAAGTTTTCAAGTGACACATCCTCTTTCCAACCCAGACACACAACTTAGAGGCTGTGGAAGCCATTTACAAGTGAAGTCACCCTCTTCTGTCTGGGAAGGGACCAGCTGCTCCAGGTATCATTCTGGCTTCATGGTGAAAGGCTCCCATCCCATCCCCTTTCTACACCAGCGATGAGCATCACAGCACCAGGTACTCCCGCGGAGGTGCAGGTAGTAATGCACCCAGAGTGGTTGGGCTACCATTCCAGCTTATTAACATGCCTGACTACTGCTCAGGAGATCAAGAAATAAAGGGGCTAAAAGTATATTCATCATCCTCATTGAGCCGTGGGATGAAATGCTTATTTTGGGAAGTAATGGTTCCAGGTAGGAGGGGAGTGAGAAAGGAGTGTTTTATTACACACACCTTCTCAAATGTGAGCACTTAATGCTCTCGCATTATCATCTATTATTACAGTTCTATAAAAGCCATTCCTAGGAATCAATCCCAAAGTTTTGAAGTCTTCCCAAAAAAACTGGAAGGCAGAATTTGGAAGAAGGCTCTCTACATAGAGAAAGTATAATTTTGATTCTACACGTTAAGGCTTACGATGGCCGTATCCACACCCAAGACTCGATCCACCTTAGTAAACAATGCAGTGACTGGGAATTTGTGTGCCATTACTTTAAAAGAAGTTAACTTTTTTATAAAGGAGAGAAGATGGGTATGAATTTCCTGCTTTTCAGATGGAGAAAACAGAGGCCCAGAAAGTTATCAGTGAAATTACTTTAAGTGAAAGCCAGCAAGTAGTGATGGTGCTGGAGAGAAATACCCCCCTGTTGTGATGTATAGCCCCACCATTTCTCCACTCCCTGCCTGTCTGGTTTGGGGAGCATGTCCACCCAGTTCTGCTCAATCTCTTGTATTTCTGTTCCCTTGGAATCTGGGTTTTCATTCCAGGGAGAGCATTCATTTGCCTCATAATTTGCTGATCACACTGGCACAGAAAACACTGAGAGGCTTTTGACTCCTGTCTCCTGATATCCTGACTCCTTGATATGTTTTCCCATATCAAGACCTGGAGACAAAAGAGTCTAGTGAAATTGATGGGGAGCTCCAAGGCCCTTACAGGGATCCCTGTGCCCAAGGAAAAACACTCAATCTATTTCATTATATTCACACAAGCTTCAAAATGTCACCTAAGTGAGGTAAAGCCAGCAGCACTAGCCTCTAAATCCACTATGGGTGCTGACAGTGCTGTCACACATGTGTGGACCTTGGCAACCACAAGCATTTCACATACCCTTTCTCACGCCGTCTTCATAAAAACCCACCCCAAGGGCAGAACTCTCTGAGGAGATTCCCAGGGCAGCAGTTCTCAAACTCAGATGTGCAGAGGAACCATCTAGGGATTTGTTAAATGCAGATACTGATTCAGTGGGCCTGGGGCTCTGCATTTCTAAATGGCCCCAGGCAATGTCAAGTTTCCTACTCCCAAGGACCCAACTTGGAATAGCAAAACCCTAAAGCACAGTTTGCTAAACCATAGCTCTAAGGATTGAAAAGGCAATAGTAG
Organism: Proteles cristata cristata; assembly: GCA_017311185.1. NCBI lineage: Eukaryota > Metazoa > Chordata > Mammalia > Carnivora > Hyaenidae > Proteles > Proteles cristata. Next base: position 36,319 of record JAESUZ010004514.1, read on the forward strand.
GGGCATCTGGGTGGCTCAGGCGGTTAAGCATCCTACTTCAGCTCAGGTCATAATCTCACAGTCTGTGGGTTCGAGCCCCGCGTCAGGCTCTGTGCTGACTGCCAGCTGAGAGCCTGGAGCCTGTTTCAGATTCTGTGTCTCCCTCTCTCTCTGATCCTCCCCTGCTCACACTGTCTCTCTCTCTCTCTCAGAAATAAATAAAAAATATTTAAAGAAAAAAAAGGCAATAGCAATGAACAGCTCACCCCTGATGGGGCTCAAATGAAATATTAAACCACTAAAGATATTTCCTATATTACTCTATTTTACTGACAGCTGGCAGGATTACAGGGGTGCACTGTGCAGGCAAAAATGTCTCTGAAGGAACCCAGGAAGGGAGTAGAAACAAGATCGACTCACGGGAGAAGCGGGCTAGTGGTCTGGCAGCCTTGTCTCCAGCTTCATTTGCGACTGAAAAAGAAAAGCAGACAATGCAATAAGAACAAGGCACATATGTCCACAGAATATGCCCAATCTACAGCTAATCCTCTGGCTGATTTCACATTAAACCATGTTTGAGGACCTTTGTAACACAATAAAAGCAACTTCACTTCCTCTCTGTCTGTATTTCCAATGCTGCGCTCGATGTCTAAATGAGGACAAATGTCTTCATCATTTTGACTTAGTGCATTTGAATCAAGCTGGAGAGAACCTAAGCAATATGTAGTTTCCTATGTCTCGAGGCGTAAAGTGGCTTGCACCCACACAGTAAGAGGCAAGGATGCCTGACTTCCAAGCCAGTGTATGTCCTTCTGGTTCAAGCTTCCTCTTATCAGCCTGTCTTAAAACATATAAATGCACCCCAACCACTTAACATAAATCCACTATGCTCTGACAGACAGGGCCAAAGGCAAGATAGGATTTCAGAAGGTAACAACAGGATTGGTTTTTATTAAGGATATTTAAATTGAGTTGCTAACAAACAGGAGAGTTCAAATGGGGTGGGGAGACCAAGAAAATTCTTCAGAGAATTGTTCTAGAAAGCCTTACCCCTAAAGCTTCTCAGCAGGGCAATTTGCCCTCTTCTGACAAGCCTCTATATAATTTATCATGTGAATAGAGTCATAATTAATATCCCCTATATTTATGAACACCACCTTTGTGATTAAAGGTGAGATCAATCATTAAGTAGAAACATAAGTTTCATTCACTTTAAATATCACTTTTAATGCCCATAAAGATTATAGCTTGGTTGTTTTATATTTTCATAGTAAACAGGCACAGATATTTGTAGTCAACTTGAACAGAGCACCCAAAGCAATCAAATGGAAAAACCTGTTCATTTCAGCTTAGGAAAAAAACACTCACTAGAGAGGCAGAATAAAAGAGTTGCTAAAGTCATCATGAATGTATGCAAAGTTGCAGCAGCAGGACGAAAGAAGTAACTACTTCATAAACATTACATCAATTTTGCAAATCATGGAAGGAGTAAAAAAATTCTTTTCACCCTCTCACAAAGGTAAGGATTTCACAATTCACCACATGTGGACAGATTTTAAAAATTCATGGATCCAATCTCAGTCTACTTTTTTGTCATTTGCACTGGCCCACTGTCTGCACTCTTTGTAGATTACAAACAAACAAGCAAACAAGACATTATTAAAAAATGACCAGCGGGGGGGGGGGGAGGGGGGCCACATTGTATCCTGCTTCCATTACCTCCCACCCCAGCATTTCAAAAAGGAAGAGGGTAAGAGAGAGAGGGAGAATCACACCCTCCTTAGGTACTGTCGTGTTTCCCTGGCCTTGAGTTGAAACTGTTTCCTCTTCGGACACCAGAGATCCTTCTTTAAAGAAACAGAGCAAGGGTTTCTTCCCCCAAAAATATTTGCTGCAGAAACTGATGGGCTGCTTTTATTTTATTTTGGCAGGGGGAAGGGGGCATGCTTTTAAGTAGAAAAAAACAAAAGTAAGAAAACAAAAACCTTTGCCCTTGCTGTGAACACCAGCAGCCACTAAAATGTTCAACTTAAAGAGTATCTTCCCTGTGGGAAGTAACAGCACTGTCACTATTTTACATGCAGCAATGGCTGTTTCCTCACTCAAGGGCTTTTACCTCCTCTCCCCACCACCCTATCCAAGGATGGGAATTGCTGACCCAGATCCAAGTCACACCAGGAGAGGCAGGAATTGAGATCTAGGCCAGTAGAGTACCAAGAGACTTGTGTCTACCCAGAAGGAATTTGAACCATGCCAGCAGTATTATTTTCCTAAACACAGACCCCATGCCACACTCCCTTAAAGGTCTCCAGCAATGTCCCAACACTTACAAGACACAATCCAGCTAACGTGGTATTGAACACGTGCCCCTCCCCCACTTATTCTTCTCAGCTCACTCTATTTGCCAGAGCATCCTTTAGTCATATGCTCTGAAAATTCCTAAACGTGCCCTACATACATCCTCCCTTCCCAGGACACCCCTCCCCACTGCCTCACCTGCTAAGTCAGATTCCACCCACTCATCCCATAAGATTCAGGTGGAGCCATTCATTTCCAAAAAGGTTCCCTGACACTCACCACGGCCTTCTCTATCCCATAGGTCTCTGCATCCACCCAACTCCCCTCCCAGACAGGAGTTAGCAAACTTTAGCAGGCATCAGAACCACAGGAAGGTTGGTTAGAATAGACTGCAGGGTTTGTTACAGTAGAAATTCTGACTCAGTGAGAGTCTGCATTTCTAACAAGTTCCCAGGGGATACTAAGGAGCTGGCCTGGGGACCATATTTTGAGACAAGCTCTTCTCCACTGCAACCTACCCCACCCAAGACAAGGATCATAACTTTGCAACTTTGCATTTCCAGTCTTCTGAACTCAGAGTGAGTGCCACACAGAATAACACATACAGTCAGTGTTTCTAGACTAAATCATGTAGGGGCGCCGAGGTGGCTCAGTCAGTTAAGCATCAGACTTCAGCTCAGGTCATGATGTCATGGTTCATGAATTTAGGCCCAGCATCAGGCTCTGTGCTGACAACTCAGAGCCTGAAGCCTGCTTCAGATCCTGTGTCTCCCTTTCTCTCTGCCCCTCCCCTGCTCGCACTCTGTCTGTTTATCTCTCGCTCTCTCTCAAAAATAAATAAACATTTTTTAAAAAGTAAATCCAGTAGACCGAATCCATACCACTGCCACAGATGGCTTAGTAGACCAGAAACCTAAGATAGGCTTCCAGAGGACTATAAAGAGGCCCAGGTGTGTTGTTTGGTCCCACAATGTTTTTAATTTTTAAACAATTGTCTACATTTAAAATCAAGAGATTTCAAATATAAAATTTAGATTGTAGGTTTCTCTCAATAACTGAACGCCTGTCCAGTCCACAGGCCAGTAACGGCTCACCCCTGGGACACCCCCTATGGGTGGTGGCTCTGTCTCCTGCAACCTCAGGATGCAGCTCTTTGCTAACTTTCTATATTCTTTGCATGGTCCACAAGGCAAATGAAAACAATATTTGGTTTGAATGAAACTAAAACTTAACAGAGACCAGCACTACAAAAAGTGGTTGTGGCCAAGTTCGCTGAACCCTTTGTCCCCAGACCACAAACTGCCCAGGCAGGCTCCTCAGATGTCTGGGATACACCTGGGCTTCATGGCCAGTAGAGGATTCATCTGCTGTTTGCCTTTTATTTTCTTTTTTTTATGTTTATTTATTTTTGAGAGACAGAGACAGAGTGCAAGCAGGGGAGGAGCAGAGAGAGGGAGACACAGAATTTGAGGCAGGCTCCAGGCTCTGAGCTGTCAACACAGAGCCCAACACAGGGCTCGAACTCACAGACTGCAAGATCATGACCTGAGCTGAAGCCCAACGCTTAACTGACTGAGCCACCCAGGCGCCCTGCCCTTTATTCTTTTAAAAATATACAGCAAGCTTTAACAACAAAGTAGATGTCCCATTTATCAGATGCAATTAGAGCTTGAATTTGGCAAAATCTCATAAAAATGATTATGTAGATTTAAGGAAAGTTATCCATATCATACTATTGGGCAAAATAACACAGACCAGTATGTTTCAGTGATTACATATGACATTGAATTGTATGTCTAGGCTACATGTCCATATTGGCACAGAGAAAGGAGTGGAAAGATGTGTGCTAGATATATTAACAATTATTTCTTCTGTATCCTAGCATTTGGGATGATTTTTATACTTTTCGGCATAAACCCAATAGTTTATGATAATCATGCACCATGTTTGTAATCAGGTAAACTGTTCTTATTAAAGGGGTAGGGAAAAAATGGTCTATTATTTGATATAGATTAAAATTTTAGATATTGTATGTATATGTCTATTTATTTATTTATATAAATTATATTTTAGATTCAGATTCCAGAGGAGTCTTGGATCACAGAATCCAGGGGACTTTCCATCTCTTGTCCAAGAGGATTCCCTATAGGACTCTAGAAACGAATTTCCCACTCTGCTCTCCAAGGAGTTCCACACCTTCTAGATAAGAGATTTGCAACCCTTGTCACACATTAGAATTACCTTAGGAAATTTGGGGGGCACCTGGGTGGCTCGTTGAGTTAGGCATCTGGCTCTTGGTTTCAGCTCAGGTCATGATTTCACAGTTTCATGGGTTCAGGCCCCACTTTGGGCTCTGCACTAGCAGCATAGAGCCTGCTTGGGATTCTCTCTCTTCTCTCTCTATCTCTCCCCCACCTGTGCTGTCTCTGTCTCTCTCAAAATAAAAAAAATAAACTTAAAAAAAAAAAACTACCTAGGAAACTTTTTAAAATCCTGGTGCCTAGGCCACATCTCAGACCAATTAAATAGAACCTTGGGGACGAGAGCCAAGCATTGGTACCTTTTAAGCTCCTAGCTAACTCCACTGAGCAGCTGAGAATTACTAATAAACAGTGTCACTTCATATGCCTTTATCAAAGCAACATTCAGGGAGGAAGGTGTGGCTCAAATTCCTTCAAAAAGCAATTATGCCTTTTCAGTTCTTCTTTCAGGATGCTTTCGTTTTGTCATTAAGATCCTGAGCAGACACCTGTCTCTGCTTTAAGAAAAAAACCAACTGTTAAGATTGCAAACATAACTATGGGGATCGATTAGCAAGCAACTCTTCACGTTGTAAAGGATTTTTTATAAAACGATGGCCTCTAACCTTCAACACATGCGTACTGTGTGCCAGCCATGAGCTCGGCACTGGGCTAGACTCTGGGTGGACTGCGACAAGAGATTCCACCCTCAGCCTTCACCTAGAAATAAATTAGGGAAGAAAGCCATGCCTTTCAATCTGGGTTTATCTCAGCCTGATGAGCTAGGGAATGGACTTTAAAATCGTGATGATGATGATGATGATGATGATGATGATGATGATGATGATGATGTGCTGATTCAGTTTCCTTGGCCCCATCCCAGAAACACTGAATCAGAATCCCTGCAAGTGGGGACAGGAGTCTGGATTTTAATCAATTGCCTCAGAAGCTATGTCTGTTGTCTGTTATATATTCCCCTGCACTCTGCCCCCAGAAAAAAATAGCCAGAAGCAAATCTTAAAGGAAGGGCTTGCCAAGGAGACCGGAGAGAGAAAGGGAGGCAAGTGAGACGACGGGAAGTTAACTCAGAACAATGAGTACCATAGTCCTAGGCAGTAAAGGAGGCACTGAGGTCCCAGCTAAGCTGCAAAAGATCCTGGCCAAGAAGACAGAGTGGTTGTGGTGGTGGCCTGGACAGGTGCACACTGCTTTGTAACCAAAACTAGCACCAAAAATACTACCACCCTTGTTTTGAAAGCTCTGCCACCTGGGGGTATATAAACGCAGCTGGGGTGCTGGGTGCCAGAGTGAAAACACAGTGAGCAAGCAAGCCAGCAATGGAGCCAGACTTCCTGGAAGGAAATCTGCCTGATGCACTGGCTACCTGCTGCTTTGCCACAGTCTCTGAGGCCGGCCCAGGGACCCTCTCAAGGTGAATTCCTTTGGGAAGCCCAGGGGCTGGAAAGCCAGGCACAAGGGGCTCCCAGAGAAGAGAGGCTTTGAATGAGGTTCCAGGCACCTTCCTAAATTACTGTAAAAGGTGAAGCTCCGAACTGCTCACAGATGTTCTGTCTCACCTCACATTGCCTTCAACTTGCAAAGACCCAAGCGACAGCAAAGAAAACTGGATGGAATGCTGGGAAGAAAGAGACTTGGTCCAAAATCATCAGTATCAAATTGTAAGACTTTCCATGACTACATTACCAAGGCCACAGCTCCTGACTCCCCTTCTTCCTCTGCCTGCATTTCCCTTCCCTGCTCTGTTCCTCCCCATAGCACTGCCACCTTCTCATATGCTCTGGACTTTATTCACTGTGCTTATTGCCTTTCTCCTTCCACTACAAGGGATTCTCTGAATAAGCACCAGGGAAGAAGGTCATGATCATGATCACATGATCACAGGGACATGATCCAAACTCAGAGCATGATTCTCTGCCAGTGAAAGAACTACGACATTCCCAGTGCTTAAATGCATGGCACACAATATTTACAGTATGAATCAATGACCGACCTTCTACCAAACTACCATGCAGAAGAAGTGGAGAGGGAAGGCACAAGGACATTAGCACACAGCTATAAGTATCAATTCAGCCCTTCAGAAATATTCATCAAGCACTGACTAAACTTTAGATACCACGTAAAGCTGTGAGCAACCAGACATGGCTCCTGCTACTGAGTAAGACTGATATTCCCATTTGAGAACTATTCAGGCCACTGGAATTCAGGACTGTCAGGTAACTTTTCTAAGATCACACAGTTGTGTGGCAGAACTCCAATCCGAATCCAGGTGTACCTGGCTCCGAAGCCCATGTTCATGCCATCTTTCCCATTTCCTCTTTGCCTTCCATGAAGGGGAGGCAGATAGGAGCCATGCTCCATAGGAGGCTATACCTAGAGAAAAGTCTTACTAAGGCCTGCCCCTCTCCCTCATGCCTCTAACCCTGGTGAGAGCCACATTGGCCTACAGAGAGGAGAAGAGGTCACCTGCCTCGGACCTCACACCTGAGAAAGCCCAGGAGATTTGTCAGGTGAGGCGGGTGTGGGGGCGAGGACTCACAACAGTGGCCTCCAAAAGAGGGAGAGGTTAGGTACAAAGGAAGGAGATTCACTGCCATGTTCCTACAAGAGCCCCAGCTACCAACTGACCCCCTAACCCTCTTAAACCCTCTCTAGGTAGAAAATAGTAACAAGGGAATAGAAATAACCGAATTCATGTTAGCATGAGAAGCACTACAACTCATAAAAACAGCCTGAGGAAGCAAGACCTATTCTCTTTTAACCGGTGAGGAAACTGATATTCCAAGAGATCAAGTGACTTGTCCAAGGTCAGACCAAAGCCAAGCAACAGAGTCAGAAACATCATCCATTTCTCCAGCTCCAGCCCAGCATTCTCAGAAAAAGAATTGAAGTCAGTCTCTTCAGCTCTCACACAGCGATGTGTCATGAGTGAAGTAAAGGGTCTGACTTCTGGTTTCCCCACTGGGTTTGATAAGTATCAATGCCTGACAACTCCAGGATTCACTTTAAGCACAAAAATGTATAACTCTGAGGATGGCTGACTCAAGTGCTGTGTTGAGAAGGCTTCTGGTGCCTGATGAATCCTCAAAGTCTGTTGCAAGTGGGGCAGAGGAGACGGCGGAGGGGAGGGGTGGCAGAGGAAGCTAGGGGTGCAGGGGGATGGGTAAATGGGAAAATCTCTGCCAGATTAGACGACACATAAAATAGGGCCGCAAAATGTATAATTCACAAAGATAATAGAGTTAAATACTCTATCATGTATGTAAAATATTTTATGTATGTAAAATACGTAATTAGGGTTGCTTAAAATGAGAAATGCTAGCTATATAATAACTAAAGACCAGACTAAGAGCTGTTCATTCATTTCCTAATTTTATCTGCACAGCAACTCTCTAAAGATATTGGTATCTTTTTCCCATTTTCCAGATGTGGAAACTGAGTGTTTGAGTACTTAAGTAAATTGCCTGAGATGAAACGACTAGTGAGAGGCAGGTCTGGAAATTGAATCCAGTGCTACCTTATTCCAGAGCCAGCGCTTTTAACCCCTGTGCTATCCATCACACTTCTCAAATGTGCATACTATCTCCTGAGCCCTACTGCCAAGAAACCCAGACCAGGTGGGAGAGCCCCTCGTCTCCCCTCCACTTAGCCTCAAGTTAGAAGCTCACAAAGGAAGGCACCTGCTCTCTGTTCCTTAAGCAGAACAGAGCTCTGCAATCCAGCTGGAATTTGTGCCCCAACAACATAAAAGACATCACCACACCTCAGCCTGCTCCTTTCTCCCCTTCTGTATTCAGAGATGCTCAGCATTGCCTCATTATACCTTCCGGCCAATTTGGCTGTCAAATCGACTTTGTATCAAGCTCTTGCACAAAAGAAAATACAATCAGTTTGTACTGATGACTTATCAGGGCTGATAAGAGTGGCAGGGATGGCACACCTTCCAGACCCTACTCTCCGAGGCTAATGGGCAAATCCTTACAGAGGGCAAGGCTTGCCTGCCAGAGGGCAGAATGGCTCACCCGCTCGCTCAGCCCAGGGTGCAACAAAACACAGAGGGAAAAGCAAAGAAGCTGTTGCCAACCAGAGAAGACTGCTTGCAAAACAGATTTCCTTTATTATTATTTTTTTTTTTTTATTATTTCTGGGAGAGAGAGAGAGACAGCGTGAGCAGGGGAGGGTCAGAGAGAGAGGGAGTCACAGACTGAAACAGGCTCCAGGCTCTGAGGTGGCAGTCAGCACAGAGCCCGACGCGGGGCTTGAACCCACGAACCGCGAGATCATGACCCAAGCGAAAGTCGGACGCTTAACCGACTAAGCCACCCAGGTGCCCCTATTATTTTTTTTTAATTTGGAGGAATTTGGGTCATATGGGAAGATTCATGAAATGTATTTCTTTCTTCTCTGGTCTTAATTTTATACGTTTGTTTATTTACTTATATCCTCCCTCATTCCACAAATTACATATTGTTTTCTGTTTTGCTATATGCACCAATCCTTTATGGAGTGAAGTGGGATATGAATAAAAAGTGAAATTTACTTATTTCAATCACTTCCTTGCTTTCTTTCCCCGATCCCTCTTTCCAAGTTGTCACGTTTCAAACTGACTTCCCATGGCTTCCTGTGACTTAGATCAAACAATTGATTAACCTCTACTGAATCCCCCTGAGGGCCCACTTCCCCATTGCTGTGCTGGGTGCAAGGATGGACATTACTGGCCCTTGGGGGGCTAGGAGTCCAGCTGAGGCCCAGAGGTCGGGCACTGAGCTTTCTGACGCAGATTATTGGAGTTGTTGCAATAAGGATGTATCACGGTGCATGGTATTTCTGTGGAAACCACCTGGCCAGGTTACCAGCCCCTAACCTTACAGAGCCTGAGGCCAAGTTGGGAAAACATAATATTAACATGTGACATGATCCAAACTCTGCTGAATGCTAAATAAAAGCCCTTGTTCACAGAAGAACAAGAATCAGAACTTTATGAGATTAAAATCCAATATCAAGCTGGCTGCTCAAACTGTCAACTAATTACAGTCCAACCCAGACAGGGCAAAGAGAAGTACACAGAAGAAGAGGAGGCACACGAAAATGCGTTACGCCCCTATGTCATGTCAGGCCCTGATAGGAACATCCGTAATTTGCATTTAATTCTCACACCATCCCATGAGCTGAGTATTATCTTCAGATGAGGGAACCGAGGCTTTGGAAAAGTTATGTAACTTGACCAAATCAGGGCTAGTAAATGGGAAAGTGGGGCCTGAAACTCAGTTCTGTGAGCCCTTCTCTTTTCTCTGTAGTTCACACGGCTGGAACACATGTTAAAAGATCCTTGGAGTGCCTAGGTGGCTCAGTCAGTTAAGCATCTGACTTTGGCTCAGGTCATGATTTCATTGTTCCTGAGTTCAAGACCCACATCAGGCTCTCTGCTGTCAGTGCAGAGCCTGCTTCAGATCCTCTGTCCCCCTCTCTCTCTGCCCCTCTCCTGTTCATGCTCTTTCTCTCTCAAAAATTAAACATTTAAGGGGCTCCTGAGTGGCTCAGTCAGTTAAGCATCTGACTTCGGCTCAGGTCATGATCTTATGGTTTGTGGGTTAGAGCCCCATGTCAGGCTCTGTGCTGACAGCCAGCTCAGAGCCTGGAGCCTGTCTTCGGATTCTGGGTCTCCCTCTCTCTCTGACCCTCCCCTGCTCATGCTGAAATAAAATATTTTTTTAAATAAAATAGAACATCTCTCTCAGAAATAAAATATTTTTTTAAAAAGTAAAAAAAAATTAAACATTTAAAAAATTAAAAAACAATAATAATTTTTTTAAAAAAGATGTCTGATCCAACCCCACATTCCCTGCTTGGATCCCCTACAACATCCCAGACAAGTGGATGGCAAGCTCATACCTGAACAGCCCCCTCTGGAAATGGGCCCCTTCATCTTTAACCTATTCTACAACCTTAGAAGGCTCTTCTTCATGATGATGAAATCTCATTCAACATTTGATGACAACTGTCATACCCTTGAGCCCCCTCGTCCCCAGACTGACACTCCCAGTTCCCTCCTCCTTTGACAAAAATAACCAGAGGTCTTCACCCACAGAAGTCAAGTCATTTAAATCACTGCCAAAAGAGAATACGTGTGTTATTTTAAATAAGCCTCAGCAACACACTGCTTAACAACATTCACCTCCATGATGATCTTCAGGCTAGGCCAAATCGAGACAAAGGGCACCTGCCATCAGGAGTCAACCGAATGGACTGAGTGATTTCTAGAAGGCTGCTGTCTGAAGCACCACACCTGGGACTTTTTTGTGCATAAAAACCACTGGAGGATCTTGTTAAAATGCAGAAGTGGGGCTTGAGACTCTGCATTTCAGACAAGCTCCCAGGTGATGCCGTTGGTGCTGGTCCATAAACCCCACTCTGAATAGAGAAGTATTAAAGGACATATCCCGCTTTGAAAAGAGATAGCTAAGCACACTTTCTAAGAGCCCTTTGGAAAGCCTCAGCGTAGTTTTGAAAATGCACATGATGGAATTTAACACCCAATTCCCTTGGTTGTTTTTCTAGCAATTTTGTGAGAAAGAACTGTTCACAGCAGGACCTTGAAACATACTTCAGGAAAGATACTGAGAGTGGGTGCATATGAGAAGGAGTGTCCAAGCAGAAAGGGAGAGGGAAACTCACCCCCCTCAATGGGCATGAAAAAGAACCGAGCCGAACTAGAAAATCACTCCCCACCCAGAGCAGGCCACCAGCAGGGTGCAAAGCCCAGAGTGAGCAGAAAGCTCCTCAGATCCAAGCTAAGAAGTGAACCTCCCAGCCAGGACGAACTAGAGCTGCTCCATCTTCATGCATGCTCCTTGCAGGACCTTCAACTCATGACAGCTAGTGTGCGTGCTCGGCTCCCCCCAAGCATGGGTCAGGTACGCGCCATTGGAGCTATGCTCTCCAGCAACATAGATCATCGCATCCTTACTGACCGGCTGCAGGCTGAGCAGATCAAACGCATCAAACACATCAAATAAATAAAACTTGGCCCAGAAATCATCGAACCCTTGGGCAAGGAACTCTGATGCCCTCTGGGCTGAGCCCCCCACAGCAGAGCCCAGGTCTCCCATGGGATTTCCCTCCGGCCTCGCACAGGGCCTGCATACGTGGCTGCTGAGTGAAGAGCTGGAGGGGGAGTGGAGGCAGCCAGAGAAGCCACAGAGGCCCTGAGATAGAGACCCACATGCTGCTAGGACTCCTCCTCTGTAGGAGTCAGAGATCCCTGCTACCAACCAGTGAAAGGCTTGCTCTTCACTTGGCGATTTATCTTCTCAGCTGGATGGAAGTTTGGGAACCATTGGGGGGTGGGGGGGAGGGTGTCACAATTTGGAGGCAGGTGTATTGAGCCTGGTAAGCAGAGTGTTTAAATGATCCGAATTCCATTGGGAACACTTCACCATAGGTGCACAAATCCCTGCTGCTCACACCACGCGGCCTTGGTGCCAGCTGCCTGGCTGAGACACAAGCGCTAGGACTCTCAAGCCGCAGGAGCCAAAGCAGGACTGTTCCTGCCAGCAATCTGCTCTCGCCCAGGCTTGCGCATCTCAGTAAATGCCACCGCCCTCCCGCACGCTCCTTTCTCCACCATAGTTGATCAGGACAAAACTATGTGATGTTACCCTATTTCCATTCTTTCCATCAGTAACCCTATAGCCTTACCTCTAAAATATACCCTAACTCCTACCACTCCTTCTAGCTCCTCTCACCTAAAACTCTGGCCCCAGCACCCAGGGCCCTTTGCTTAGCTGACCCTAGCATCATCCCACTCGTGCCCCTCTCCGCACACCACCAGCCCAGCCGACTGCATCGCTTCCCCGCTTAAAACCTCCAGCGCTTCTCGCTGTGTTCAAATCACTGCCGACACATCCCTCCCTGATCTGACCTCCTCTCCTCTTCTCATCTGCCAGTTGACTAAGCCCTAGCTACACCAGCCTCCGTTCTCCCTCCCAAAGGATATTCCCACATCACTTGCTTCTCCTGCTTGGAACGCTGTGCTACTGGTAACAGGGTCCCAACAGCAGTGGCTCCCCTTCCAGGCCCTTCCAGGTCCAGGTGCTGGTCTAAACATTTTACATGTGATAACTCATGCAGTCCTCTTGATGACGTTAAGACGTAGTGCTATTGTTATCCCCACTTGATAGATAAGGTACCTAAGGCACAGACCTTCCTGAGGCCACACAGCTGACAAACGGCAGAGCCAGATTCCTCACTGGGCAGTCTAAGTCCAGCACCCTGCCCTGACCCACCACATACCCTGCCCCTTATAGATCTCACCCCTTGCACAGCAGCCCCCTCAGCTTTCAGGTCTCAACCCAGATGGCACAGCCCCAAAGTCTTCCTTGACCATCATCCTCTCTCAGGCACCTGTCAGAATCTGGAGTTAACACACTTCTTCATCACAAACACAGACATAAGCTCCCTGAAGGCAGCTTCCAGCAGGCTTATTCTCTATACCTCTAGAACTCAGAATAGTTCCTGGCACAAAGCCCCCTCAACAAGTATGAACTAACCTACTGCCTGGTGTATGTTACTGCCTGGCCTCTGAAGGCATCTGAGTTTTCAATCTTCCATCTTGTCCTGTCTTGTAGTATTATCTGTAGTCTCCCCTTGGCCTGCTGCACAGGACAGAGTCTATGCCCAGATGCCAAGTCCCAGCACAACGTGGCCCCAGCCACCCTTCTGGCCTTGCACTCCCACCCATCCCCCCACACCCCTACACACCAACCATCCTGAACTCTCTACCTGTGGGTCCCACTCTGGACACTCTCCTATCCCAGCCGTTATTCATGCCCTCCTTTGACTTTCATGTCTTTTTCCACTTTTCCCAACCCACAAATGCCCACTCACACATCAGGGACCAAATGTACCCGCCCTGAAGAGCAAGTCCCCCTGTGATCCTGCTCCTGTCCTCTTGACATCAGTTTTCTGTCATGGCAGGTGGAAAGACCGCAGGCTTCCAAGTCAGAGAGACCTCATCTGGAGTTCTGGCTCCTCAGCTGTGTTACCAAACCTCTCCAAGCCATTTACCTCGTGTGTATATGTAAGTCACAACACTTACCTCTCAAGGTTGTCGTGGGGGAAATGAAATGTGGGAAATATTCAGCACCATCTTAGCACACAGCCATGATGAGATGCTCCACAAAAGGTAGATGATGGTGTTAGTGTTCTTTCTTTAGGGTCTACTTTTCCATCAATGTGTGTGTTCCATGAGAGTAAGGACACTCTCTTGATCTCCTTTTCGTCTTAATGGCTATGTGCATGCATGACACACGAATCTCGGTAACCATCTCCTGCATAAATGCATGAATGGCATCTTTGGATTCTGCTTCCAGAAAAATCTGGGATCGCAGGAGGTCAAAGCCTCGCTCTGGTCCTTTCATTTTACTACTAATAAGGGGAAAACTGAGAGATGGACAGAAACTGTGGATTCAGGACTTTGGTCCTACATTAGAAAAGCCGACTTAGAAAAGGGGGCAAGGAGGACCCAGCCGTGGCCTCTGGGAGGAGGTAGTAGAGGACAGGCTGGAGATAACACACAGAGAGCTGGCCGGTGGTGGCCAGCTTTGTTAATTAAGGAGAAAAAAAAAACTAGGGGCGCCTGAGTGGCTCAGTCACTTAAACTGACTTCGGCTCAGGTCATGATCTCTCACTCCATGAGTCTGAGCCCCACGTCGGGCTCTGTGCTGACCGCTCAGAGCCTAGAGCCTACTTTGGATTCTGTCTCCCTGTCTCTCTCTCTGCCCTCCCCCACTCACACTCTCTTTCTCTCTCTCAAAAATAAATAAACATTTAAAAAAAATTTTTTTAACTAGTAAAATATATCACAGTCCACTGGAGAACCAGCAAGAAAGGAAGCGGTAGGGGCAAAGTGATCGTTAACCGTTTTCAGAGAGGCTGATGGCTCATCACGTCCCACCCTCCCATGGCGTCCCCACGAAGCGGACACGGGGCAGCTCGGTCGTGTTGGGAGGACTCTGTGCTTCTGGAATGTGCGTCTTCATGGGACACGCCTGACGCGTGCTCCTCTGTGTTTCCCTTTGCAGCTTCTACACAAGCCCCTCTCTTTCTCCCAAGCGCACACACGACCTCACATCCCCCGACTGCCTGCAGGACGATGGCAGTTTTCATTTTCTCTCTCTCTGAAGGTTTTTCTGCTAATGAGCTTAGGGTCTAACAGCTAAGGATTGCAATGAGGGCTACGACAGAAAAAGCCCAGGGTGCTCTCAAAGAGAGGAAGGTGGTAGGGCTGCGTATTTGAGATCAAGGAGCAGAGTGGGCCCCTCTGAAGAAATTAAATTCAGGCTCATGCTGAGATTTGAAAAACGATACCGCCTTTGCGTCTCCACCATTCCCTCAGGTCACCTCTGCGCAGCCCTGCTAAAGGGAACTCAAAAGAAAGGTAAAAGACAAACAGCCAGTGGCAGCAGTTGTCTACTCACTTTGGGCAGGGTGTTAACAAAGCTGGCTTATGAGAGCTATTTTCACGTGACTGCAGACCATGATGTCCGCTGAAGTTTGTCACTTATAACACAGTACAGGGGCGCCTGGGTGGCTCAGTCAGTTAAGCATCTGACTCTTGATTTCGGCTCAGGTCATGATCTCACAGTTTGTGGCTTTGAGCCCCACATGAAGCTCTGCACTGATAGCACGGAGCCTGCTTGGAATTCTCTGTCTCCCTCTCTCTTTCTGCCTCTCTCTTTCTCTCTCTCAAAAATAAATAAATAAACTTAAAACACATGCATGCACACGTGGACACACACACACACACAGGGAGAGAGTACACAACAGAGCTCTGGATTTAGGATTCCAGGGCTTGCTAGGAATGCCAGCCTCTCTCTGCCTGGCCCTGACACCCTCCTTCAGCCTCTCTGGACCTGAGCTGCTTCTAAAAAACAGCATTAACTGCAGGACACCTGTTCTGTCTTTCTCACAGTGTTGTTCTAAGGAAGGGCTAAATAAGCTACCTCAGAAGCACTCTGTAAATATAAGCAGATGAGGGTATCAACAGCACTTCTGTTCATGCTGTGAAATTTTACATCTCAACGAACACAGAGAATTTTAATGTTTCACTCCTCGGGACAAACATGGTGATCCCTGTATTCATCTCTTGGTGCCATAAACTGAATGTTTGTGTTTCCTCCAAAATTCACACATGGAAGCCCTAATGTGGTATTACTTGGAGATGGGGCTTGCGGGACGTGACTGGGTCATGGGAGTGGAGCCCCCCTGATAGGATTAGAGCCCTTATAAGAAGAGGAAGAGACACAGCCCCCTCTCTTACTCGGCCACACAAGGATACAGAAGGCAACAGTCTACTAGTCTCACCAAGAACCAGACTTGGTGGTGCCTTGATCTTGGACTTCCAGCCTCCAGGACTGTGAGAAATAAATGTCTGTTGTTTAAATACCGCAGTCTATGATATTTTTATCATAGCCAAACAGACTAAGATGCCAAAGTTCGTATTTCAAACAACATAAGAGTAGATATGATCAGTACAATAAAGATTAGAAGAAGATGAAAGGAGCCTGGGGTACCACTTGTGACAGGATGGTCAGCTAGGACTTTTTTTTTTTTTTAGTAATTTTTTTAATGTTTTATTTATTTCTGAGAGAGAGAGAGAGATAGCGTGAGCAGGAGAGGGTCAGAGAGGGAGATACAGAATCTGAAGCAGGCTCCAGGCTCTGAGCTAGCTGTCAGCACAGAGCCTGACGCGGGGCTCGAACCCACGAACTGTGAGATCATGACCTGAGCCGAAGTCAGGCGCCTAACCGACTGAGCCACCCAGGTGTCCCGGCCAGCTAGGACTTCTGATAAGGAGATCTGAGCAGGCACCCACAGGAAGGGGGGATGTCCAGAGGAAAGCACAGCAAGCTGTGGGGGGCGGGGGGAGGCAGCAAATGCAAAGGCCCTGAGGTGGAACGTGATGGTGAGAATGCACCTTGCTGAGCCCAGCACATAATAAGCACGCAATAAGCAGGAGCTACGTGATAATGACTGTCATTCTCACTGCTGCTAAAACAGCTAGTTTCTACTGGTGGATGAGCCAAAGCCAAGGAAACCCAATGCACTGCAACAGTCAGAGCCTTAGGGCCCTGTCAGAATTCAGCTCTGGGGGCTCTTTTCATGCTGCTACAAAACCAGCCACATGGGGGCAGAGGCCATTAAGAAGTAGGACTTACACAGGAGGGTGGCAAATTCATTGTATTTCATCCTCCATTGGCTCCTACATCCTCCACCTTGGCCCTCTCCCCTCCCCAAACACAGCCTCTGAGGAAAAGAGGTCTCTGCAGGCACATCACATAGTCACTCAGCTTACATGTGCTGGGCCCCTCGTGTGCATTCAGCTCTGAGCCAGGCACTGGGGACACTGAGCTACATCAAGGTGAGATTTTTGCTCCTGAGGAGCTCACTGTTTGGTGAGGAGTTAGGAGTGGAGAAGAAACTGGTCAAAATAACGATGGCCCAGTTGAAGAAGCACCAGCGTGGACCTCAGTGCCACATACCCTGCAGTCACAGCGGAGAAACATTCTCAGGAACACCCACCTCCCATCCCCAGCCCAGACTACATGAGGCCCCTCATCATAAGTTCTCATTGAACCCCCTTCCTTTCCTTGCTTTCTTCCCTAGCATTTATGAAAACTGTAACGGAATAATGATTTGGGGGATTAATATCTATCTCTTCTGCTAGACCGTGGGCTCCATGAGGCAGGGACCCTGTCTGTCTGTTCACACCCACATTCCCAGCACCTAACACATGGCTGGCATGTGGCAGAGGCACAGAAAGACACCATCAGTAAATGAAGGCTGCCAAACACCAGAACACTGAATTCTGTTGTGGAAACATGGGATCAGCCTCCAAGGTGGCTCCCGTGAGACTCACTTCCTAGCACTCACACCCTTGTGTGTTCCCTTCCCACAGTAGGTCAGGACTCACTAGACGATGAACAGATCACTGGAAGTGGGTGGTGTGTGACTTTCAAGTGCTGGTCATAAAACACTGCAACTCACACCTTGCTCTCCCCGCTCTTTGCTCTGGGGGAACGAGGCAGTCAAGCTGTTCTCAAGCAGCTCTATGGAGAGGCCCACGTGGTGAAGAACTGAGGCCTCCTGCCAAAAGCCAATATCAACTGGCCAGTCAGTCATGTAAGTCACACTGAAGCTGGTCCCCCGGCCACAGTCAAGGCTTCAGATGACTATAGGCCCAGCTGATGCCTTGAATATGATCTCGTAAGAGACTGTGGCCTGAAGCCCACCTAGCTCAGCTGCTCTCTCCCTCTTCTTAAAAGGACACTAATCCAATCATAGGGGTGACACTCTCATGACCTAATTACCTCCCACCTCCAAATACCATCGCACTAGGGCCTCTGCATAGGAATTGGGGGGAACAAAAGCGGCAGTCCCCAAATTCAAGAGCAGGAGGAATTAACACCAGAGCCGTTAGCAGAGTTCTGTGACTCCTCAACCAGCAGTCTCTACCTCAGCACTCCTGACTCAGTGGGTGACCCAGTGCTTCTGCTCTGCCTGCCAGGGAGAACAGGACTAGGCACGAACGGCCCGTGTCCCTCTCTCTCCAGGACCACCTTCGGCCAGGAAAAATGCCTCGTATTCTGTGCCACTCTTCCTTTCTGGCCGCGGCTCTCTTGAGCCTCCTCACTGCCTCGCAACAGTGACGCTACTCTGTGCCCCAGGTGCTCGCCCAGCCACTGGGGGCTCTCCCTTCTCTCCTGCAGGGCAAACAGAGGCAGCATCCCAAGGCCTTGGAATCAATTCCCAAGACAGCAGCAGAAACTGAGGCAAATTGACAGAACGTGATTCCGAGCTCAGAACCCACCTTGGAAACACTAGGTCACCACTACACTGCTCTTCGGGAAGGGGGAGGTGCCTTAGGGCCTGAACACCACATCTCAGGAAGCCTGTTCCTGGAAAAATAAAAGGCAAATTTATACTTCCAGGAAAACTACTCTGTACAAGCTCTGGGTGTTTCACACACATCTCTATCCTCGCTGTCACCTGTGAGATAGGCGTCACTATCCTCTTTTTCCAGATAAGTAAACAGAGGCCAAGCAAGTTGAAGAAATTACCCAAGGACATAGACAACAGTTGTGTATAGCTGGACAGGTTGTGCACTGCACAATTCCAGGGAGCAGAAAAAAGTGACTTCAGAAGGGGTATAGTTTTTTAATTTGTACAAAGGCACATATGGTTCTACTGGATAGCCATCAGCCGGCTGGTCAGTTGCTGTTTGATCCAAAAAAGATGAGGTCTGACTCCAAAGCCCTTGCTCCTTCCACCAGACCTCTATACTTTCCTTAGGATAGCTTTATGCATTTCCGTATCAAGTTCTTCACAGTCGAACTGGCAAACATGGAGCCACAAACCTCCAGACCACTCCAGAGGGAAAAGATGTTGGCAACTGATAATCTACCTTGAAACCTTCCCTCTGTATTAGAAGAATACAAGGCTCAGAGAGGGGAAGTAAGCTGCCCAAGATTATACAGCTGTGTGTGGCATAGCTGGGACTTACATTCTATGCAGCTGAAGATAGGTCTGGCTCTGAGATGATCAGAGCACTATTATCTAAGCTAATGGTCTCAACTCTTGTTCGCATCAAAATCAGTTGTAGGTGGAGGCAGTGAGTGAAGGGTCTCAGGAAATGTCCCTCACCCAACAACTTTCTGAAGACCAAGCTTCAAAAAGGGTTGGAAGGAAGGAGGAGCTAAAGGAACCATAGCTCAGAAGTTTCTCCAGAATAGGCAAGAAGTACATTCCTCTGCAGGCCTGTCAGGTCCTGGGAGGAAAACTGTTGCTAAGTGGAAGCTTCTAGGCCGTCCCTGGTGGCCCTCCTGGCAGTTGGCATCCACATTGAAGGGAGAACTCTGATTCTGCACAGGTCTCCCAGGGAGCCCCTGAACACCATGGTGACGGCCCCCAGGCCGCAGTTCAATTCTGCCTGGGCTCCAGCCAGGGCAACAGGAGCCAAGGAACAAAGCACACAAGGAGGAAATCCGAGCACTCAATTTACTGTTCTGTGGAAGATGCCAATTAAAATGTTTCACCCTTCGGAGGCTGCTGTTCGACCCTGTTCCTGTCAGGCTGCCTCATTAACAGCCCTTCCTGATTGCCCCCCGACTCAAGACCCACTCAGCTTCCTAACCAGCCAATGGAGCTCAAGTTAGACTCAAAGCCATGATGGCCTTAAGGACCTCTAGAGCCACAGAGACCTCAACCTTGACACTGAAGTGCGGGGAGACGGGTGACTGCCCTAGAGGCTCAACAGCATTCATGAGATGACATCTGAAGTATCACTGAATATGGCTCCTTACGTGAACCCGATCCACCCATTTTCCTGTACAAGTCCTTCCCACTGCCACTGCACACAGCTGGTTGGGACCCATGCAGGAAGAAGATCCAGGACTCCAGACTCCCAGCTTCCACACACTGCATGGCCCAGGAAAAAACAGACTCCAAAATTACCTGCAAACTGATACTAGAAGAGGCGGTCACACAACATCTGGAAAAGGGATCTAGGGACCACTATCAGATCTTTCTGCACAGCTATCATCTGGTTTAGCCTCTTCCATCATGTTTAGAGTACAGTGTTTATAAAGACCAATTTACCACTTCACAGGAGCTAACTAAATCTTAAAGTTGACATGTGGGAATAATTATTTAAAAGAGAAAGACAGTATAGGAAAATTGAATACTCCCATGATGTTACTAACATGAACATGAACACAGGTGAAATAATAGTATATTAAACACCAGACCCAACAACAGTTAGCAAACTGAAAGTAAAAAGGCATTTTTTCTTATAAAGCATAAACAAATTATGCTTATCACAGAAGTGTAAGAATATTAGAGAATCTATTAATCCCATAATACAATCTAGAATACTTAGAGATTATATAAGAAAATAAAAATATCTCAGTAGATATAGGAAAAGCTTTTAAAAAAAAAACTGAAGGCTTATTTGTGATTAAAAGAAAACAATGAAACAAAACAAAAAGGATGACGTCTCTTTCCAGATGAAATGGAATAAGCACACTCCGCCCTATCTCTCCCACTGAATGCAGCTACAAAACCTGGATAGAATGCATGGAGCACCTACTTGAGGATGCTGAGAGTCAACAGTAGCAGGCAGCTTAAAAGAAAAGAAGAGAATTCAAAGTACCACCAAAGCAGGAGTAAGTTTTCTGGTTTTTCTTCTATTGTCCTTTGGCTTTGCCTCAAAGCAATCCAAGTGGATAACAGCATGAAGAGTAGATATCACCATGGAAAAAGAGAGCTCTAGGTGAATACTTCCAGGTCTTGAACAAGAGTGGGAAAAGAGTCTTCTAATAGTTTGAGTAGGGGATATCCATGTATTTTTGTTTCTTATTTTGTATATTCTCTTGCATGGCAGCCCCTAGACACCCACAAGCCCTTAAGACTAAAGGAGGAGTATCTTCTTCTCTGTGGTCCCAAAAGAGTAGAGTAAACCTCCATTGCATTATTTTTCTCTCTCCATCTTCCTGCCCCTTGGTGTGGGATTCAGTTACAATCATGGGAAGTGAGCACAAGAGAAACTTAAACAAAGTTCCAGCTTTCTACCCAGAGACCTAAAAGGGGAGCATTAGGAAACCATAAAGTATGATGGGGATTGGGGAGAAGAAAAAGTTCAGGAGAACAAACCAGTGAGAGGTATATGATCTTCTAGGTTCACTTCTGAGCAGTACATGTGTGAACCTGACTCTAAACAGAACAGCATAGACCTTAAAAGTTGAACTAAAAGAGGGGCACCTGGGTGGCTTAGTCGGTTAAGTGTCCGACTTTCACTTAGGTCATGATCTCTTGGTTCGTGGGTTCGAGCCCCGCGTCAGGCTCTGTGCTGACTGCCAGCTCAGAGCCTGGAGCCTGTTTCAGTCTGTGACTCCCTCTCTCTCTGACCCTCCCCTGCTCACGCTGTCTCTCTCTCTCCTAGAAATAAACAAAAATATTTTTAAAAAAAAGTTGAACTAAAAGATAGACCAGCACCCAACCTGTGACAACCCCTAAAAACAATGTGACACATAAAATGTAGTCATAGAGAAAAACAGTATACAAAACTATATAATGATTAATAAATGATTAATATAGCTCTAAGAAAATACACATTGTAATGTCTCTCTGGGACAGTGTCTGATTTATGACACAGGAGCCAAGCAGCTGGGAACGCCTGGCCCGCTCAGGGTGGAACACTGTCTGCTTCTTTTGTGTTGACTTCCCCGCCCCCTCAGAGACCACCTTATCAGATAAAACTTATTGATTATGCCTGATCAACCATAACATACCTACTAAGCAAGTTCTGTCTTTCTCATGAGGTCACTCTCTGAACACTAGAACAATCCTGAAGTCTTTTATTGATTGATTATCGCTTCTCCAGTAAATATGGGAATGCAGAGTTGTTCCGGTCGACAGTCTGTCTCAGATGTCATCCCCTGCTCCCTTTCTCTTACAGTTGACTTGTTTGTGCCTCATTCTTCTCCCATGCACCATTGCAGAAGGCAGCACCAACCACGACTGACTACTGAGTGGTACACATAGGACAGATCTGAATAATACTGTCAAGGCCTTGAAACAGAACTGATGTTCTAATCACAGCCCACAGAAGGCAAGTCAAAACTTTTAGTCTGAACACAACTTGGTTCCAGCTGCCAAAACAAAAATATCAAAATTCTCCATATGATTTAAATAATACCCAGAGTCTCATTACACAATATTCCAAATGTTTAAGATAAAATTCAAAAATTTATCTGGATATAAAGAACCATACATAAGTAAAGACAACTAACAGATATCAATATCAGAATGGCAAATGGCTGGAATTATCTGACAAAAATTTTAAAGCAGCTATTATAAAAATTCTCCAACAAGTAAGGGCAAATACTCTTGAAATAATGGAGATAGAGTGTCTCAGTAAAACAATGTAGATAAAACAAAATGAGAGAACTAAAAAAGATTCACATAAGCAGAAAACAGGAAACAAAAAGAAAAACAGAGGAAACAAACAGAAAATAAATAATAAAATACATTTAAATTCAAACATATCAATGATATATTAAATGCAAAAGGTCTAAATGCACCAATTAAAAGAGACCATTAAAATTGATTTTTAAAAGAATTCAACCATATGAGGTCTACAAGAAACTCATTTTAAGTGTAATGCTATAGAAAAGCTAAAATCAAAATGATGAGAAAGATGGGGGCGCCTGGGTGGCTTAGTCAGTTAAGCATCCGACTTTCGCTCAGGTCATGATCTCGCGGTTTGTGGGTTCGAGCCCCGCGTCGGGCTCTGTGCTGACTGCCAGCTTGGAGCCTGGAGCCTGTTTCAGTCTGTGATTCCCTCTCTCTCTGGCCCTCCCCTGCTCACACTGTCTCTCTCTCTCCTAGAAATAAATATAAAAAAATATTAAAAAAAAAATGATGAGAAAGATGTACCATGGAAAATCTAATCAAAATAAGGAAGGAGTGGCTGTATTAATCAAATATAGTAGACTTCATAAAAAGAAATAAAGAGTAGTAGCATAAAGACAAACTTATACACAAATGGAACACAATGGCAAATGCAGAAGTAAATCCATGAATATACAATTTACTGATCTTTGATACGAGGGCCAAGTACATGCAATGCAAATAGGATAGCCTATTCAATAACTGGTGTTGGGAAAACTGGAAATCCACAGGCAAAAAGTTGAAACTGGATCCTTATCTTATATCAGACACAAAATCAACACATAAGGGCTTAAAGATTTATAGGTAAGACCTGAAACCATGAAGCCCTAGAAGAAATCACAGGGAAGAGCTTCTTGACATTGGTCTTGGCAATGATATTTTGATATGACACCAAAAGTACAGGCAACAAAAGCAAAAATAGACAAATGAACTACATCAAACTAAAAAGCTTCTTCACAGCAAAGGAAGCAATCAACAGAATGAAAAGTCAACCTACAAAATGGGAGAAAATATTTGCAAACTGTATATCTGATATGGGGTTAACATAAAAAATATATTAAAAAATCATAAAAATCAATAGCAAAAAATAAGTAACTCTATCAAAAATGGGCAAAGGACTTAAATAGACATTTCTCCAAAGAAGACATACAAATGGCAAACAAGTATACAAAAAGGTGTTCAACATCACTAATCATCAGAGAAATGCAAATCAAAACCACAGTCATATATCACCTTAAATCTGTCAGGATGGCTATTCTCCAAAAAATATATATATGATAACAAGTGCTGGTGAGAATGTGGAGAAATTGGAACCCTGTACACTACTGGTGTATATAGCTGTTGGTGGGAATGTAACATGATGCTGCCTCTATGAAAAACAATATGAAGTTTCCTCAGAAAATTAAAAATAGATCTACCACTCAATCCAGCAATCCTGCTTTTGGGCATGTATCCAAAAGAACTGAAATCAGTATTCAAAGAGAGATCTGCCTTTTCATGTTCATTGTTCATAATAGCTAAACTATGAAAACAACCTATACATCCAACGACAGGTAGGTGGATAAAGGAAATGATATATACATACAATGGAATACTATTCAGGCTTTATTTTTTTTATGGTTCTAAGTTTTAAAATTTTATTTACAATTTTTGTTATGGAGAAATCCAAGTATTCAGGCTTTAAAAAGAAGGAAATCCTGCCATGTGTGACAACATGGATGAACCTAAAGGGCATATGCTAAGTGAAATAAGCCAGTCGCAGAAAGACAAATACTACATAATTCCACTTATATGAAATATCTAAAATACTTAAACTCATAAAGGAAGAGAATAGAATGGTAATTGCTAGGGACTGGGGGGAGGAAGAAATGGGCAGTTGTTGTTCAATAGGTATAACATTTCAATTGTACAAGACGAATAAGTTCCAAGGGGGAGAAGAAGGGCAGAAATGGTGGGGGAAAGGGGAGAGGCAAACCATGAGAGACTCTTGAATGCTGACAAAAACTGAGGACTGGTGGATGTGGGGGGGAGGAGGGGTGGGCATGGAGGAGGGCACTTGTGGGGATGAGCACTGGGTGTTATGTGGAAACTAATTTGACAATAAACTATTTGTAAAAAATAAAAAATAAATAAATAAATAAATAAACAAATAAAAAAAAAAAAGACGAATAAGTTCTAAAGATCTTCTGTACATGCAGTGCCTAGAGTTAACAAGCCAGAGGGAAGCAGGGAATGGGGAGTTATTGTTTATTTCATAAAATTGCCAACAGATGTTGGCAAGAGTGTGGAGAAAGGGGAACCTTCTTACACTGTTGTTGGGAATGCAAACCAGTGCAGCCACTGGACACAGTATGGGGGTTCCTCAAAACGTTAAAAATAGAACTACCCTGCCACCCAGCAATTACACTACCAGGTATTTACCCAAAGGATACAAAAATAGTCATTCAGAGGGGTATGTGCAGCCTGATGTTTATAGCAGCATTATCAACAATAGCCAAAGTATGGATATATGTATGTATAATGTAAGATAGATATTACTCAGCCGTCAAAAAGAGTGAAATATTGCTATTTGCAACAACATGGATGGAGCTAGAGTATATTATGTTAAGCAAAATAAGTCAGTCAGAGAAAGACAAATACCATATGATTTCACTCATGTGGAATTTAAGAAAGAAAACAGATGAATCTAGAGGAAGGAAAAAACAGAGATCAAGGAAAGCAAACCATAAGAGACTCTTAACTACAGAGGACAAACTGAGGGTTGCTGGAGTGGAGGTGGGGGATGGGCTACACGGGTGATGGGTATTAAGGAAGGCACATGTTATGATGAGCACTGGGTATTATATGTAAGTGATGAATCATTAAATTCTACTCCTGAAACCAATATTACACTATATGTTACTTCACTTGAATCTAAATAAAAATTTGAAGAAAAAAATTATTAAAATGGTAAGTTTTATGTTATATAAATCTCCCCACAATTTTAAAAACTCAATAGTAAGAAAAAGAACAACCCAATAAGAAACTGGGCAAAAGATTTAGACATTTTACCAAGAAAGATATATAGCAAGCTTACAAAGCACACACACAAAAAAGATGGTCAACATCATTAGCCATGAGGGAAATGCAAATTAAAACCACTATGAGATACCACTACACACCTCTTAGGATGAGTAGGATGACTAAAATAAAACACTTCGACAGTACCAAATGCTAGAGAGGGTGCAGAACACTGACACTCTCAAACATTGCTGATGAGAATGCAAAATGGGACAGCCACCCTGGAGAACATTTTGGCAGTTTCTTACAAAGTTACATGTACACTTACTATAGGTATTTATCCTAAAGGAATAAAAATTTACATCACACAAAACTCTGTATACAAATGTTTATGGCAACCCTTTTCATAACCATCAAAAATCAGAAACGACCCAAAGGTTCCTCAGTGAGTACAGGGATAAACAGACTATAACAACCGTGCGACAGAACTGCTCCATCCAAAGCAGCCAGCTTCTGATCCATGCAGCTTGGATGCATCTCACAGACATTATGCTGAGTGAAAAAAGCCAGGCTCAAGAGGCTATCTACCGTACGATTCCATCCATGTAGCATTCTCAAAGAGACTTAAAGTATATGAAAGAAGAGATCAGTGGTGCCAGTGTTAGGGGTGGAGAGAGGATTTAACTATAAAGGGATAGCATGTGGGTTTGGGGGTGATAGAACTCTTCCATACTGTCACTGTCGTGGGGCTTACACAAATCTAAGCATGTGTTAAAATACCTACAGCTATACACCAGAAAAAAAAAGTCTGTGTTCATTTAAAAAATAAAATTCAAAACAAAACAAAACAAAAATCTCTCAGCAAACTACAAATAGAGGGAAACTTCTGTAACCTGATAGAACCTATCAGACACCTACAGCAAATATTCGTCTCAGTGGTGAAAAATGAGGAGTCCATCTAAAGTCAGGAAAGAGAGAGCATACCCACTGTCACCACTCCTGTCACCACTCCTGCTCAGGTAGGAGTCTTTACCAGCACAGGTTACAATTTCCATCTAGGAAATCCAAGAGAATTCACATGCAAATAATTAGAACTAGTAAGAATGTTACGCAACTTTGTGGATTTAAGGTTAACAACAAAATCTATACTGGATCTTCTTACACCAGCATTGTACAATTAGGAAGTGTCGTTTTTCAAATGATCTCTTCTACAACAGCACTAAAAACTTACAAGGTGCCAAGGACTAAATCTAGCTGAAACATCAAGACCATTATAAAGAAAATTATAAAACTGTATTAAAAGATATTTAAGAAGGCCAGATCTTTGCTATGTTCATGAATGGGAAAACTCAACAGCATAAATTCTCTCCAAACAAAAGTATACATTTTAACTGAATAAGTATTTGCAAAGCATTTAGAACAGTGCCTGGCATATAGTAGATGATACGTAATTGTTGTTGAACAAATAAATCAAAATTCCAACAAGGTTTTTCATCGAACTTGACAAGCATGTTCTAAAATTTTTAAAACAGAACAAAGGTCCAAAAATAGCCAAAGTAATCTGGAAGAACAGAGGTGGGAGGAAAGATAATTCTCATTCTACCAGATATTAGCACTTAATTATGAAACCATTAAAAATGCTTTATTGGCCCAGAATGAGATACAAAAAAATAGCATAGAAAAAAGAGTCCTGAAATATTGGCTGTGTGGACACTTGATATGTGACAGAAAAAGCATTATCAATTAGTGGATTCTGGAACTGCTTATGATCCACACTGGAGAAAAATAAAGTCTTAATTCATACCATCCTCAACTCTCAGCTCCAGGTAAAATAAGGCCCTAAACATGGAAAGTGAAACTTTCAAAAGAAAATATCTATTCTTCAGCATAGGAAAGGATTTCTTAAGCAAGAAGCAAAAAGTACAAACCATAAAGGAAATTTTTTTTTAATTTTTAACTTCTGTGTTTCAAAGATTCTATAAAGTGCAATATAAACCATCAAGCAAAAGAATATAATTCATATAACCTATAAAGGGCTAGTATCCAACCTACACAAAGAACTCCAATAAATTAATACAAAAGCAACAAATAATGTAATAATTTTTTAAATTCAAGAAATCATATAAATATGTAACTCACAAAACAGGAAACCAAAATGGTTATTAAACACAAAAAGATGTTCAACCTCACTAACAATCAGGGGAATGAAAATTAACACCACAATGAAATATCTCCAAATTGAGTATAGTGATGTTTTCTGGAGACAGGGAAAGACATGGGACCAGAAAGTGGTTCACAAAGAGCTTTAACCAAATATGTAGATATGAAAGTCACTAGACCTACTTCAGCTCTCCTCTCCTAAGCGCATTCCCTGCCCTTCCCACCTGGCTTTATACTAGGCGAGTATGTTCGATTTGCTTTTGTCAAGCAAATGTATGCAAAAGTGTCACTTGTGGGTGCAATTTGTCATCTTTCTTTCCCTTTGCCTGCAGCCTGGATCCTAGATTGGGCCTCTGCCACCCATATAGGGACATAAAGCATGAGAGGTAAACTTTATTTGTTCGTTTGTTGTTTCTTTGTTCTTTGTTTGAGACATGTTTGTTATAGTAGCATAAACTAGCCCATCCTGACAGAGTAGTATTTTATTCCTTTAACTGGGTGGTAGGTATGTGGATGTTCATTATATTATACACCATACCTTATAGACCTAAAATTTCATAATTTTTACAGCATACTTTATGATAATGAATCATTATCTAGGTTAAGTATAGAATGTATATGCCTTCATTCTACAAATATTAATTGAGGGCTTACTATATACCAGACACTGTTCTAGGTGCTCATAATTCAACAGTGAACAAAATAAGTCAAAGCTTTTGTGGAGCTTAAGAGAGGGGAAGCAGAAAATAAACTAATACATATTTAATAAATCAGATGGCATTATTTACTGTAATGAAAAATAAAGCAGAGTTAAAGGGATAGAGTAATACAGTACTAGTTTAAAGAGCATGGTCAGGAAAGTCTCTAATAGAGTTATCTCAGCAGAGACCAGAATACAGAGACTTGCAGCAGGTGGGTGCAGGTAAGGGGAGGGGGAACACCAAGGAAGCCCTTGTGTCTGGAACTGAATGAGAGATCTGGGAATAAGACTATATAGGACCCTCTAGACCATGGACAGCCATCAGACAGTCTTGAGCAAAAGAGGGTTATAATCTGAAATATACCTCAAAAGGGTCATTCTGGCTGCTGTGTATAGAACCTTTAAGAGTTTGTTAGGTGGAAGCAGGGAGACCCATTAGCGAGCTACTGCAGTGGTTCAGTCAAGAAGAAATGGTAATCTGGTCAAAGGGAAGAGGTGGAGGGGTGTCTGGGTGGCTCAGTCAATTAAGCGTCCGGCTTCAGCTCAGGTCATGATCTCATGGTTCGTGGGTTCGAGCCCTGCATCAGACTCTGTGCTGACAGCTAGCTCAGAGCCTGGAGCCTGCTTCAGATTCTGTATCTCCCTCTCTCTCTGACCCTCCCCTGCTCACGCTGTGTCTCCCTCTCTCTCTCAGAAATAAGTAAAAACATTTAAAAAAAAACAACGACAACAACAAAGAGAAGAGGTGGAGATAGGGAGAAGTAAATTCAGGATTATAGGTAGATATGACAGTATTTGCTGATGGGATGAATATGTAATATAAGGGAGAAAGGTCAAGGATGACTATAAAGAATTTGGCCCAAGCATCTGCAAGAATGGAGGTGCCATAAACTGAGTAGAAAAGACTAGAGGAAGATCAGATTAATGATTGAAGACCAGATCAGTTTGTTTTTGGCCATGTTCTACCTGTAAAAAACCCAAATGGTTGTATCAAACAGGCAGTTAGATATATGGGTCTAGAATTCAGCGGGGGAAGCCCAGACTACAGTGAACAATGCATCACTGGTATTTAAAGCCATGGACTGAATTAGCTTACCCACAAGGTACATGTAGATAGAGAAGAGACCTAAAGACTAAACCCTGAGGCAGCACAGCAAACACAGAAGAAACAAGAAACGTCCCCTGAAGAACAGAGGTTAGTATCTCAAAGCCAAGTGAAAGAAAGTGTTAAGGAAGAGGGAGTGGGCAACTGTGTCAAGTCCTGCTAAGGATCAAATATAATGGCTGTTAGATTTGGCCAAAGTGGCAGTAAATGTGGAAGTGGTGATCTTGACAAAAGCAATGTCACCTTTGTGGTAGAGTGTGGGTTTGGCAGAGATTAAAGAGAAAAAACTAAGTCCTCATGTGTAAAAAATATGTTGAGAAAATTTCCTACCAAGGAAATCCAAGAAATGGGGCAATCACTGGAGGAGAATGTTGTATCCATACAGAATTTTTTTTTTAAGATAGAAGCTATTAAAGCATGGTTGTATGCCAGTGCAAATAATCCAGAAGAAAAAGAAAAATCGATAGTGTAGTGGAGGGGGGATAATTGAAAGCAAGTTCTTGAGAAGGTGAGAGAATATAGGGTCCATTGCACTGTAGAGATGTTGGCCTTAGACACAGTGTATCTACTGTACCAGGTCAGAGGATGTGGGGAGAAACAGCAAGTGTAAAGTATGAATGCAGGACATGTGAGTATGGACGCAGGAACAGTAAGAGGTGGCAATGGGACCATGTGGAAGTTCTCTTGTGATTGTCTCTATTTTCTCAGGGAAATGAGAAACACCGTCATCTGCAGAGAATGAGGAGGTGGTAAGATTTGTGAAAATTCTGAAGAGACAAGAGAGGGTATAAAATAGTTGTCTCTCAAAGGGAAGGAAGGTACTGATTAAGATTTGCCAGCTAGTACAAGGGTCCAGTATGAGATTCATGGTCATGAATTTTTAAATAACAGTCAGCATGGTTGTACATTTTCTTAGCCACATTCAGCTGCCAGGGAGTAGGCAGAATTGGTGGTTTTCCAGGCAACATGGTGTTGCCAAACAAGTAGAATAGAGGGTGAGTAAAAAGGGTATTCAAAGGAGTGATCATAATGGTGGCCCATGGAAACAAGATGAGTAAGGAGGGGACAGAGGACCTGAGGGGGTGCTGGCCAGTGAAAAGAAGGTAGGGTCAATTGTTTGGAGTTCCCAAGGGGTTGAATAATTGTTGAAGGTAAGCTTGCTCCTAGGAGTGGTCTCAAAGGAAAGAAAGGATTGATTAGTCAACAAGTAGGATGCTATTAATGGGATTTGAGGGAGGGGTATACAATGATTAGCAATGACAAAGCCTAGGGTATGCTCATGAGAGTGAATGGCCAAGAGAGGACAAGGTCATTGAAAATGAGGAAATAAATTAATAAAAAGAGCAAGATATTAGGAGGGTCATCTACTTGTACATCAAAACCACCAAAAATTGTGACGAGTAGTAGGCCAGATACACAAGTCTTCAAGAAAATAAAAAGATAGGGGCGCCTGGGTGGCTTAGTCGGTTAAGCGTCCGACTTTCGCTTAGGTCATGATCTCGCGGTTCGTGGGTTCGAGCCCCGCGTCGGGCTCTGTGCTGATTGCCAGCTCAGAGCCTGGAGCCTGTTTCAGTCTGTGACTCCCTCTCTTTCTGACCCTCCCCTGCTCATGCTGTCTCTCTCTCTCTCTCTCTCCTAGAAATAAATAAAACATAAAAAAAATTTTTTCTTAAAAAAAAAAAGAAAATAAAAAGATAAAAAATAAATTTAAATTTAAAAAAAAAAGAAAACAGTAAAAGGGAGTTTGTAGATCCAACACTCACAGGAGAATATTCTTGTGATTCTTGTGGCATATTTGTAAAAAAAAAAAAAAAAAAAGAAGAAATTTTGGGATTGTCTTGGATTTGGGGTTAACAAATAGCTTGTCAGGTTATCAGAAATAACTTGTCATTTGAATAAATAGTAACTGAAGTAATGACATGGCAATTAAGGCAGATAGAACCTTTGATTTTTAAAAATATCTTCCTTGATAATATTTTCTAAATTAGTTCATATACCTTTCTCTACTCACGCTCTATCCCAGGTTTCATCCATGATGAACAACATAAGTGCAGAAAGAAGAGAAGCAAGTATGTATGTCAAGGACTCTGGGTTTCACTTACATTTAATAGTGAGGGAACACATAAATAGAAATATCAGGCATTCAACTTATTGAAAGATCCTCCTGGTTCTCATTAGGCATGTTGGCTCTTCAGATAGAAAACTTGAATTCGATGTTCTATTATTGACTTACTATTTCTGTAACTTGATACATTTCTCAGTATCTTTGTTTTTAAATAAGTAGAGTAGGGATGTCCCCACCTACAGGGCTCTGATGAAGATTGAAACACATCGTGAATGTTTTATAAACTATGAAATGCAAAATAAATAAATATTCAACTGTTCCCTTAAAAAAATCTTCAAGGAATGACTGGAGATGGTTTACTCATGATTATAACAAGGAGTCGTGGGTAGTACAGATTGTGGCTGAAGCTTCCAAAGACCTAGGGGCCTCTCAGGAGGGGACAAGAACAGTGGCCTGAAGCAGCCATGAGAAGGAAGAAGTTCATGTACACACCTGTGGGCCTGGTGGGGCAGGGGAGAATAAAACATCCAGTGGAAGCAGGTCCTCCAAAGACAGCCCAGTTCTAGATGGAGCAAAAGGGAAAAGTGGCCACTCAGAGGAAAAATGAGGGCACAGGGGATTTTACAAATTAGGAGAATGAGGGTTCCATTGGGCCTTATGAATCGTTTAATGAAATGGACAGAAGAGAGACACTGAATCCAAATAAAGGATAAAAGAGCTATATGGAAATGAATATCTAGAAGATGATGACAGATTACTCAGGGTCTTGGCTTCCCGGGGTGCCTAACATAAGTGAGTTACTCCTGGTGGATAACTGTGGAGAGATCATCTCTTAAGCAGTTGAGGTGGGAAGAAACAATGTTAGGAGGAGGAAGAATGAGGCTTACTTGGATCACACAAGCATTACACACTTGCACAATGAATAGTTGCATGATGTGGTTTTTTTTTTTTAATTTTTTAAGTTTATTTATTTTTGAGAGACAGAAAGAGCGAGCAGGGGAGGGGCAGAGAGACTGGGAGAGAGAGAATCCCAAGCAGGTTCTGCATTGTCAGCACAGAGCCAGATGTGGGGGTCTAACTCACAAACGTTAGATCATGATCTGAGCTGAAACCAAGAGTTGGACACGCTTAACCAACTGAGCCACCCAGGCGCTCCTTCATGATGTATTTCTTAGGGCAATGGACCTGAGACAAAGAGATTTCTACAGATGAACACTGTTAAGAAGTGGCTCCACACACTGACAGTGCCGGTCTTCCTGGGCAGGTAGGCACACACTGTTTATAAGGCAGGAAGCATGGAGAATACTCAGATTAGTCCTTTGAGCCCTCATAGTTCAGCAGTTTGGGGTGACGTTTTTGAGCAGGAGGCAGCTGGTGACGCTAGTTTAAAATGGGATGTGGAAATTGTCTGTGGTTGTTAATGATCCACACCTTTGTTACCCACATGTCATGGAAATGGCTCTGGTGGACTTAAAATGGTTCAAACTGCACATCAGACATATCAAAATGGAGTCCTCCACCCATCACACAGATCTGAAGGAAAGGTCTTCAAGAATATCGTGCTTGGGGTGGGTGATAGTGGGATCTGGAAGAGTCCTTCTAATGGAACAAACAGCTGGAGGTGAGAGTCAGCAAGTTTGAATCCTCTTTCCTGGGGGTAACCATCTATCCAAGTTTAATTCCTCTGCACGTAAAGGTGGCCTCTGCCAGCATCTGAGAGCAGCTATAAAGAGCAAAGTCTATGGAAATTTTAGTACTAAATCAGTGCTAGTTTTCTTTATCACCTTCTTTCCCAGAAAGAAACCATGAACTCTGAGATATACACCTCTTGAATAAGAAGACAAAAAAGTATTGGTATTCCTGATCAGGAAGAACACTTAAAGATACAAGAGTTTCTGAAGTGGCTATGGAATGAAGCATGTCTCAAAAGCCTTTCAAGATGAGGATTTATGTGTCAGTGGGTTTCCAAGGAGACCGACTTTACAAAAGTTACTATGATACACACTCCCTTTGACAAAAACAAGATGACATCACACTCCTGCTCTCAGCGAGCTCCTTCTGCCTTCTGACAAATGATGGAAATGTAGGAGGAAGAGGCCTAAAAGCAGGATATGAAGGCAGAACCCCCACACTCAATTTGTGGGATGAATGAATGTGTGCTGTGTTTTTCCTTCACGTAGAGATGGGGGAAGAGAAAGGACAATGACACAGAACGTGGCCACATGAGGCCCAAGGAGGGAGCACAGAGACAGTTGGGGGACGCAACCACTGGGCCTGGGACAAGTAGCAGAGCTAGATAACAAGAAACAAGGCAAGAGCCCAGGCTGGTTCTTAAACCCAAAGGCCATGCAGCCAAACTCACACGTGAAAGCTGACCTTCAGAGCACTCTCAGTCTTCCAGAACCAACTGCCCTGACCTGGCACAGAAGTAGCATTCAGAGAGCAGATGTCAGTGAGTCCTGACACTGAATGTGGAAAATGGAATGCACTTTAGTTCCTTTTTCCTTTGTAGGCATTTAGTATTTTCACCTAATCACCAGCTCCCTCAGTCTGAGGCACTGTTTCCAAAGAGTGTTCTATGAAATTCCAGCAAGATATCCCGTACAGGAAAGTGCTTTGTCAGAAAATGCTGGCTAATCCTCCAAACAACCTCTCCATCCTAGATGCATGCAGGGCGCACTGGCATATTAAAGGCTCATGATATCCTGCTGTAAAGAAACCTGATTTTAAAATGTATATGACTAGAAAACTCTTTTCCCACCAATACATGAAATACACCCCCCGGAACTTGTGTTTTCCCAGGGATCCTCAAAGATCGGGCTCACACGCTTTCACTCCCCAGTCACTTACTAAACAGACTTAATTTAAAGACCTGGACTCTTCAAAAGGGAAGAGACTTTGCATCCTTTCATTCCACAAGTTCACATGGAGAATGTAAGAATTTTTTTAAGATGTTAGCATCATGAAAGGGGTACAAACAAGATGCTGTAGGACTTCAGAAGAGAGGAAGTTTGGCAATATTGCTAAACCAAGAATTTTAGGAGAAGCATCATGAAGATCATCTCAATTTTCAGGTTCCTCTCTGATTGTCACATGCACATCTAAAACTATTAACCAGCTTCTGGACGTTATTTTAGACCTCATTGTGAGTATAGGTATTTTATACCTAGTTCCCCAGAGCTAACATGTGTTTCCATAAATCCATGGATTAAGAAACATCACATGAATAAGACGGCTTTGGATTAAAATGTCATAAATGGAAATGGGCAAATATTTCTTAGTGTCTCATCATCCCACCTCCCACATTTGCATATATATCCAGACCTTCTGGATCAGAATTTGGAGGGAGCAGGTTCCCAAGAATCCCTCTCTCTCTGACCCTCTCCTGCTCACGCTGTCTCTCTCTCTCTCTCCTAGAAATAAATAAAACATTAAAAATCTTTTTTAAAAAAAAGAATCTGTATTTTAAATGGGACCCTCTGGGCACCTGGGTGGCTGGGTCAGTTAAGTGTCTGACTTCGGCTCAGGTCCTGATCTCATGGTTCATGGATTCAAGCCCTGCATCAGGCTCTGCTGATAGCTAACAGCCTAGAACCTGCAGATCTGTGTCTCCCTCTCTTTCTGCCCCTCTCCTGCTCACATTCTCTCTCTCTCTTTCAAAAATAAATAAACATTTAAAATTTTTTTAAATTAAGTGGGCCCCCCAATATAATTTTGATCCATGCTTATGTCTAAAAACCACTGAACCCAGGATTTCTAAAGTTATAAAGAGTTCACATAGGGTTTTTGGGAAAGATATTACTTGAAGAAACCAAGAGTTGAAATTGATTGAACTGAGCTCATGGTGGCTAGCAAAAAAGGAAGCCCAAGAAAAGGAATGTGTCCATCACATGGTAGTGGAGCAGACCTCATGAGCAAGCAGGAAAAGAGAATAAGGAATGGATTTCACAGGAGTTTCCAAAGTTGTATTGCTTCAGTTCAATAACTGAATATATTATGTGGGCACAGGCAAGCACTGGATGTTAGTTGCCATTCAGAACAGGGCTTGGGTGGCCCAGGTGAGGGTGTGAAAGGTAAATAGTTAATACTATGCATGTTGTATTTGAGGCTCCTATAGGGTGTATAAACAAAGAGAGATCCAGTTGGCAAAGGAACATATGAGTCTAGAGTTTGACAGAGTCAGTGAAGGACTCCATACAGAAACTACTGCTCAGAAACTAATGGCTGAGGTCCCTAAGGGAGAGAGTTTAGTATTGAAGGGAAGACCAAATCCTCTTCAAATCAATATCATAGTCATTGAACACCAAGGATGTGAAAAATCACTGGACTAGCAAACTTAAAATGCACAAGCCAGAGTCCTGACCTTAAGTGAGCTTAAAATGTAGCAGAGGAGTTGAAAAATAAACATATGGAGAATGAAAACATGTAAAATTGAAACAACAGCTTGGTTCAGCCCCAGAAGGAATTTTTCGGAACCTGAAAGAAAGTATATCCAGTGAATTACATAGATTAAAAGCTAACGGACACAACAGATTGACAGAAGACCTCCGGAGAAGGTAACCTCTACCAAGACCTGGAAGGACACTTAAGATTTCCAAGAGGAAAAATACAACCCTTGCTAACACCCTGTACTAGCCCCTCATCAAACAGACGTGCCAGGACCCCCTGCTGCAGCAAATACTCTCTGACCCAGATGTCACACCATAATTAACTTCTAAGGACACTGATGGGCAGAATGGCACCAACATTTGGAAAACAGAATGTTGGGAGAGAAGAGTCCTTGTGAAAAGCTTCCTTTTGTTTTTTGTGCCTTGTACATAAATACTGCTGCATAAATGAAGAGGCATGAGACAAGTTAGGTGAGATATCAGCAATGTTGTTTATGGTACAAGAAGCATCCATAGTCTTCAAATATATGCAGCTGTCATACAGAAGAGGGACTGGATAGATGTTCTATGGTGCTAATGGATGAGAGGTCTTGGGAGTCAAATGTTTTATAAAACATTATTTTTTAAAAAAAAAGGTGTCCAATATTCAAAGATATCTAGAAGGAAGTGGCTGTCATGGGGGATAACAAGATCTCCTTCATCACTGGAATGCTCTAAGCTGGGTCTAGACAAACTCTTCATGGGGATGCTATGGAACAGAATCAGATACGGTACAGAAAAATCCCAGTTTCTTGGAGTTGCTCTTAAAGGGCCATCCCACCACACTGGTGACTATTTTTATCAATTCTACTTTGGACTAATTTAAAGCTCTTTCTGTTTAAGAACTAAGGACCTTTCACAACTGCTCTCTCATGTATCCACTCAACAATCCATGAGATTATTTCCATTTTGCATATAAAAAAATTCAAAGGCACAAAAATAAGTCAATCATTGTGTCTTCAGTATAGTGAAGTCACACATTGTGTGGGGGTGAGGTTCTAACATTAGCTCAGAAAGCAAAACTCTCATGTGCTCAAGGATTATCTTTGAAAATCTCTTAAGTCAGTTGTGAAGGATAATCTCTTTGTTCTTACGTATACCATCCTAAACAGTACACAAGATAAATGCATGCAGTAAGACAGAGTGTTTAATAAAGAACACATACGCACAATATAAACTTGGAGGATTTTAAATTATATACAAGAGAAAAGTGAGGGTGCACAGGTAAGGTT
Organism: Proteles cristata cristata; assembly: GCA_017311185.1. NCBI lineage: Eukaryota > Metazoa > Chordata > Mammalia > Carnivora > Hyaenidae > Proteles > Proteles cristata. The sequence continues at coordinate 73,552 of JAESUZ010004514.1, forward strand.
TTATAAGTCAAATGAGCATTTGCTACCGCTCCACGATACACACAGCTTATTCAACTCTAGCATTGAATTAGGACAGAACTGCTGACCTGGCAGAAAATGAAGAATGACACAACAGCTCTCATTTACTGGCACGTACCTGCCAAGCTCTGGGTTCAACACTTCACTGAATCCTTTCAACTTCCTATGTATGGGGTAGACACTGCTACTATCCCCATTTTATAGATGAAGGCTATAAAAGTGGTAACCCTAAGGTCACACACACAGCCAATGCATAGTAGAGCGGGAGCCAGGGTTTGTCTGACTCAAAAACATGGGCTTTTTGGAGTGGTTCTCCAACTATCCGTGTGTCACAATCACCTGGGTTTGAAAAAGCCTGTTAAAATTAGAGCTTCTTGGGATGCCTGGGTGGCTCAGTCGGTTAAGTGTCCAACTTTGGCTCAAGTCATGATCTCACAGCTTGTGAGTTCAAGCCCTGCAGAAGGCTCTGTGCTGACAGCTCAGAGCCTGGAACCTGCCTCAGATTCTGTGTGTGTCTCTCTCTCTACCCTTCCCTTGCTCGCTCGCTCGCTCTCTTTCTCTCATTTGAAAAATAGATAAATATATTTTTTTTAATTTTCAATTAGAGTTTCCTAGGTCCATCACAGACCAACTGACTCAGAGTCCCAGCTCCCATCTCAGACCAACTGACTCAGAGTCCCAGCTCCCTTCCCAGTGGATCCTGGTGCAGATGGTCCACAGAGCACAGTTGGAGAAACCCTGCTATGGGCTCTAACTCCCTTGCTTCATGTACTTTCCACTAAACCATGTGAGTGCTCCCTGCCTGGTGCCATGAGGGCTATTAACAAAATGCTCCCCGGGGATGAATATGACTGATAATACTATAGCCGCATCCTCTTACCATTCATCTCTGAAGCAGCGTGTCCCAAGTCCCTCCATAAGCACACCTGGCTGCCTGGGGTTTGTTTTAATGATTCAGGGTGGAGTAAAGCCCCTGAAACTGTGGGATCTTTTCCTGCATGAAATCTGTTTCATGGTTAATCCAAATAAGCTTTTTACTTAAAAAATACCTCAAAGGCTGATTACAAGTTGTTGGCTATAACACACCTCAGAGGCATCCAGTCATGGACTTGCATTTCTGAATGGAATCATTCTGCTCCTTTTGATTGAAAAGGCACGTGATCTAGTGCCAGATGGTGACATTTGTACAAGTCAAGCCGGATTAAGTCAAGTGCTTTAGTGAAGCATGATGCAGATCAAGAAAATGACGGATTATCAGCACACACACGCGCGCGCGCACACACACACACACACACACACACATACACACACACAGCTAATGCTGAATTCTTTAAATTGTGGTAGCAGATTTCCCAGCAGCTTATTTCTGTTCCCTGGCCCCTCACAGCTGGATATACTTGGTATTCACCCACCTACAGCTGTCATGTCACAGTCCAGGCAGACCTAGGTTAAAGTCAGGCAGCACGGGACTAAGCTCCTTAGGCCCTCTTCCAGCCCACCTCTGCCTGCACATTTGAAGCTGGCTGGCCCCACCTAAACACAGCAAAAGCAACCTGAAGCTTCAGCTCAGGGAAAGGGGGACTCATCTACCCAGTTTTCCAGACCAGGCACCTGGGCATCCATCATCCTTCCTTCTTTTTCCCTTACCTTCCACATCAAATCCATCACCAATTGCTATCAATTCTACCTCTAATCTGCCTGCCTCTTTCCAGCTCACCACTGTCAGGAGGCTCCTGGTTTCCTGTTCTAGCACCATGCTTCCTCTTGGGATCACTGTAGCAGGCTCCTAACTGCTCTCCAGCCTCAAGATTCTTCCATGTCGGGGTGCCTGGGTGGCTTAGTCTGTGACTCCCTCTCTCTCTGACCCTCCCCTGCTCATGCTGTCTCTCTCTCTCTCTCCTAGAAATAAATAAAACATTAAAAAAAAAAAGATTCTTCCATGTCAGTGGACTGCTCTCTTCCCAGCACCTGCACAGAGGAGTTGCCGGGCTCAGAGGAGGATAATATACATGCTAAACCACCAATCCATGAATAATAAAGGCATAATTAAAATATTTATAACCTCTTGCCCTTTCTCCAGGCTCCAGTCTCTACCCCACACCCCTTAAAATTCTGCAGCTCCCCTTTGCTATTAAAATAAAGTCCAAACTCCTTGTGATTGCTTACAAAAGTTGGCCATAGTCATCTCTCCAGGAATGTCATCTGCTACTTCCCTCATCCCTCTCTGCACTCCAGTCAAGATGAAGTCCTTTTAGTTGAGATCTCATCTGACTGACTGCATCAATCAGATCTCAGCCTCAGGATTGTAAAGACAACCCAACTGATGGCTAATGTCTCCAGGGAGGATTCCATTTTGTATTTCTCTATAAAGTGAATACTTAGGGATCATGAATCTTTTCAGCAAATACTAATTACACAGGGCATCTAATTATGTCTTATGCAGGAAGTCCCCTCCTCTCTGACTTGCCTACTCTTAAGCAACCACTCTCTTGTTTTAAAATTATAGCTAATACAATCACATAAACAATGTGTACCAAGCACATTTTCCAATTGATGCTTCATTCGTTCAGTAACTGTTTATTGAGTATCTAGTCTGTGCCTAGCACTGTGCAATATCTCACATTTAGAGGGCACAAATCACAAAGCAGGCACAGCCCCTTCCCTCATGGAACATATTCTAATGGAAACATAGGCTTTAAACAACAAATTGCAAGATCAATTATTTGACGATGGTCTTGTAAGGTATGACGAAGAGCCAGGTACAAAGAAAGCATATATCTAGTCAGTCTGTGGGGAAAAAGAAAAACGACTTCTTTGGGAAATGGATGTGTGAGCTGAGATCTGAAGGACAAGCAGAAATTAAATCCATAATGAGGACAGTCAGGGAAGAGGCATTTCAGGCAGCAGGAACAGCATTCGCAAAGCTGCAGTGGAAGGAAAATCAACGTGGGAAGGGCAAAGCGGGATGTGAGATGACCAAAAACCAAATCTAGAGAGACAGGCAGGGCCAAAATCTTCAGGTCTTAGAGGCCAGTGCTGTTCAAACTATTTATGTCTAATGTGTCATGGACTGATATTTTTGTAAAATACAATAAAAATGTATTGCCAGAAAATTAAAATGAAAAGACATACAAAATACAAGCCCCATTTTTTTCTTTTATAGTTTACTGTCAAATTGCTTTCCATATAATACTCAGTGCTCATCCCAACAAGTGCCCTCCTCCGTGCCCATCACCCCTTTTCCTCCTCTCCCCCAACCTCAGTCTACCCTCAGTTTGTTCTCAGTATTTAAGAGTCTCTCATGGTTTGCCTCCCTCCCTCTCCTTAACTGTTTTTCCCCTTCCCCTCCCCCATGGTCCTCTGTTAAGTTTCTCCTGTTCCACATATGAGTGAAAACATATGGTATCTGTCCTCTGCCTGACTTATTTCGCTCAGCATAACACCCTCGAGTTCCATCCACATTGCTACAAATGGCCAGATTTCATTCTTTCTCATTGCCATGTAGTATTCCGTTGTAGAGATAAACCACATCTTCTTGATCCATTCGTCCGTTGATAGACATTTCGGCTCTTTCCATGATTTCAAGCCCCATTTTTTTTCACTACTACACAAACATAAAATTATTCTGTCAGTTACTATAAAAGTTTTTAAGTGCTTGCTCTCAGTTTGTGTTCTTTGTCATGGCTTATTGGTAACAAAGAGGCCCCTGTCCAGGGACCACACTTTGAGTGTGGGATATGAAGCCATCAAAGGACTTTAAGAATGGGTAAGGCATGGGGCGCCTGGGTGGCTTAGTCGGTTAAGCATCTGACTTTCGCTTAGGTCATGATCTCGCGGTTCGTGGGTTCGAGCCCTGCGTCGGGCTCTGTGCTGACTGCCAGCTCAGAGCCTGGAGCCTGTTTCAGTCTGTGACTCCCTCTCTCTGACCCTCCCCTGCTCACGCTGTCTCTCTCCCTCTCTCTCCTAGAAATAAATAAAACATTAAAAAAAAAAAGAATGGGTAAGGCAGGGGCGCCTGTGGGGCTCAGTCAGTTAAGCGTCCAACTTCAGCTCAGTTCACGATCTCATGGTTTATTGGGCTCTTTGCTGACAGCTCAGAGTCTACAGCCTGCTTCAGATTCTGTATGTCTCTATCTCTGCCCCTCCCCCATTTTCACTCTGTCCCTCTCTCAAAAATTAAAAAAATATATATATTTTACTTGAAAAAAGAATGGGTAAGGTAAATCAGAATTGAGTTTTTCAAAGATCACTCTGGCTATCGTACAAGGAATAGGTTTGGGGTAGGAAGGGCAACTGGGACTATCGCAGGCATCTCGGTGACAACCGACACACCTTAAAGGGAATGATGTTTAATGTTTGCAACAACCTATAAACAGGTTGTTAAGTGAGATTTAAGGTCATCTCTGGAAGTCGAATTCACATTTCCAAAAACTGAGTAAATCCAGACTCTCCAAAGCCTTATTTAAATATAATCCTTAGGGCCATCTTATTGGTGACCTTTTAACCTTTTACTCTTTCTGTAAATAGCCTTTCTATGCCATCCACAGCCAAAGTGGCCTTTATTGAAACTCCATGATGACCCATCAGCATTACCCAGCCTTCCAGAGAACACAGCTGCTATTCTTCATGCAAATGTCCTGTAACGAATGAAATCCCAGATGTAGAATGAGAATCTGCTTATAATGGGCTGTTCTTTTTACGATTTTCTCCTCTCTCTTAAACTGATGGATTTCCAATGAGTCTTGATGACTTTTAAAAGACAATTGAGTTTATGCAGCTGGGGGAGGAAAGGGTTCAGGGAAGGCCAGGAGGCAGCTCAGCTCAGGAGCAAGAGCAGAGCCCTTTGCCATCAGGCAGAAAGCACCTGTGACTCCTTCCCCCCCAACCCATTCATCACATACCCATTGGGCTGTAAGACTCAGTGTTTATCATGCAGTCTTTCTAAACCTTAGTTTCCACATCTACAAAATGGAGCCAATAATTTCTGCCCTGGCTCACTTGCAGGACTGAGGTAGAGGCAGTATCAGTGCCATTCAAACATTTGTGGCATAAGCAATGTGCCAGGCATTGAACCGGACACTGAGGTCACAGACATGGAAGATGAAGTATAAATAATTAAAGGCAATGCTGCATGGTAAAGACAATGTTGCATACATACACACACACACACACACACACACACACACACACACACACAGGAGCACCCAGAAGAAGCAGTGTCCACTCTCGGGGAAGGGGGTCAGTGGGTCAGGGAAGGACTCCTGGATGGGATGGTAGCTGATCTTTTAAAGCAGACCAAAAAAAAAAAAAAAATGCCCCAATCATACAAGCCTAAGAACACCATCCTAGGGAGAGGGATCAGCACAATGCATTTGGGAACCACAGGTAGCTTACTGCTTAGAAAATATGTAGAAATAAAGGAAAGGGTATAAGGCAGAAGAGGGACGGGGAGCCACAGAGGGCCTTGTACACCAGTGAAAACAAGGAAACGAGACCAGAGAAAGCATATTTGAGGATCTGGGCTGGACTAGACTCCAAGAACGCATTTGAATGTGAGTCACTGTTGTCATTACCACTGTGGAAAGAGAACAAAAAAGTGGTTGTGTGCACCTGACACTCCTTCGTGGCCACCTCCAGAAACAACAGTGAGACACTGAGGAGGCTGGAAGTCCTATGCTATGCAGGTGGGGACAAAAGCCAGTGACATTGCTACTGTGACCTCACTTGTACTAACAGGTCCAGGATATGAGTCCTCTGCACATTCACGAGAAGACACAAACCTTTGGGTGTGGGTCCCAGATGCAAAATAACAACTGTACTCTACCAGACCTCTTGAGAGAGCAGGGAAAAATTTCTCTCCCTTCCTGCCAACTTTAAAATAAAACCAGAAAGCCCAATGGCTTCCTTCGCTGGTATCGCCATATTCTAAAAGCAATAAATAAATGCTATCTTCTAGGCAGATGACAAAGAGAGAAAGGTCCTGACTTTTGCTCTACTAATCATCAGAAACAGCACCAACTTATGGCAATCCATCCAGAATGGGTGAATGTGGGGTGTGAGTATGTTGTGTGCATGTCTGCACGTGTGAACATGCATGTACATGCACATGTGTGTATGCATATGCACAGGTAGGTGAGAAAAAGGCAGAAGAGACCTCATAGATCTCTGCTAGAAGGAGCTGTCTACTTCCAAGGAGGGCTGCCCTAGAGAGGGCCCTAAAATCCTGCAATCAACCCAATGCTTCTAACAAGGCCTTTCCTGCCAAGGAAATTCTCTCGGGAGATAATGGCTTCCCTAGAAAATCAAAGACACATCCTGAGATCTGACTAAGAAAAAATATCCAAAAAAAAACAACTTCCTTTTCTCTTCAGGAGTCTATTGAAAGCAGCCAGTCTAAAGTGGCTGAAACGCTAAACCTTTCCCCATCGCCAACCAATTCCCAGAAGAGCGATGAAACCCAAGACTCTCTGCTTTGGAAATCAGCCACATTGATAACAAGAGGTCCCAAAGGTTGGCAAGAGCCCAGAGCATGACCCCAACGTGGCTGACGTCACCTTGAAAAGCTGTTAAGAGCATTAATGAGTTCATGGGACTCAAGGCCAGTCAGATGGAAGACACCAAAATAACTGCCTGGATTTATTCCTGTGCCTGGGTATCTTGCCCCACATCCTTCCCTCTTCTCACTAAGGAAGGAAGAGAATGAGCATGGGCCTTGGGGATGCATAGAGCTCAGTTTGAATATACTTACACCATACTCAAAGTTCTTAAACTTTAACGTGCATCACTACCTGGAGAGCTTATTAAAACACATCCAGAATTTCTGATTCAGTGAGGCTGATGCAGACCTGAGAATCTGCATTTTGCCTAAGCTACCAGGGGAGGCCAATGCAGCCAGCCTGCAAAACTATATTTTGGGCAGCTCTGGGCTACCCTCATACTACCTCTGTGACTTTTGCCAAGTTACCTAACTTCCCTGGGCCTCAGGTGCCTCATTTTTTCAATGAGCATAGAAACACCTATCTCCGAGAGTCACCTACAGTCATCTTGGGCAGTGCTTGGGAGAGCCTGCTTTTCAGTGGCGGGAACATAAGAAGCATTTGATAAAAGGTATCTGGAGTTTTACACCAAGAGAAGCCACAAGCTCCCAAAACAGTAATACAAGTAGAATCTTGGGATCCTGAAACCCAAATCTCAAAAAGAGATTTGTACAGGCACACACACATATACACACATAGACACATACACACACACACCTTTGTCTACTCAAATATTATCAGTTCTCTGGGTTTCTGGGGGTTCAGTTGCTCTTGAGAAGAAGGAAAGAGAATGTGGCTACAGGGGACTGCCTCATCACAGCTGGCTTCACTGTCATTGGTCATGAATGTTCAGCAGATGGAGCCACAGTGTGTGCTGGCTGGAGACTGAGCTGAATGGGCCCCCTCTCCTGCCCCTGAGAAAATCAGGGGAGCCAGACACAAGCAAATGGCTACAATGCATTGTTTTACATACAACACTGGAGATACTGTGAACGCTATGGGAACCTAGGAGGAAAGGATATTTGTCCTGCCTGTGAGGAAGTAAAGGGTTGGAAAAACTTCACCAACAATAGTATATTTGCAGTGAGCCCTGAAGGATACTGAAGAAGGGGACACAGAACACCTCAGCAGAAACAAGAGCAAAGACACAGGACAATGGACAGCAAGCTTGGAAATGAAGTGGACTGTACTGCTGTGTGCCTGGAGTTCATTAAGTTTGCATGGACAGGAGAGGCCGAGTCCAGATCACAAAACGAGAGGCCTGGGAGACTATGCTGAGCAGCCCGCCCACCCCCCCAGCCCCCACCCCGAGAGGGAAATAAGGACACACAAAATGCTGAGGCAGAGACATAACACCATCATCCCTGTGCTTTGGATAGAGCACTGTGGTAGTTGTGGAGGAGGACTGGGATCAAGCTTTCTACTACCAACCCAGTCTCTGGCTTCAGCTTCTTGCTTTTCTCTACTTTCATTTAGGCAGTCCCCATCCCCTTGCTCACCCAGGGAAGGTCATTTTGAAGTTTATCACTGGGTAGCAGAGCTGAAATTCAACAGTCCACCTGTCTATCGATCCAACTGTCTCTCCATTCTACAAACAAGCTTATTTATTTTTGAGAAAGTGCAAGCAAGGGAGAGGCAGAGAGAAGGGGATAGAGGAGCCGAAGTAGGCTCTGTGCTGACAGGCTGACAGCAGCAAGACCGATGAGGGGCTCAAACTCATGGACTACGAGATCATAACCTGGGGCGCCTGCGTGGCTCAGTTGGTTAAGCGTCTGACTTCGGCTCGGGTCATGATCTCACAGTTCGTGGGTTCGAGCCCCGTGCAGGGCTCTGTGCTGACAGCTAGCTCAGAGCCTGGAGCCTGTTTCGGATTCTGTGTCTCCCTCTCTCTCTGACCCTCCCCTGTTCATGCTGCCTCTCTCCCTCTCTCTCTCTCTCTCTCCGTCTCTCTCTCTCTCTCTCCCCCTCAGAAATAAATAAAACATTTAAAAAAAGAGAGAGATCATAACCTGAGCTGAAGTCAGACACTTAACCACCCAGGTGCCCCATGTGTCGACCATATTTTATGCATCAGGCTTTGTGTAGCTGCTGGGATTATCAGGCACACAGTTCCTGACTTCAGGAGCTCACAGATAAGACACCCAACCAAAGTTTGATGGCCAGCTACACGTGCCACTGCAGAAGTGAGGAAAGAAAGAAGATAAAGAAAAAGTAAACATAAGAATTTAGAGAAGTCAGAGAAAAGACAGGCCAAGGAGGAAAACAAACAAATGAGGAAGAGGAATGGCAACTTTTTGGGTATCAACGCTATCACCACCTGTTCTGGCTGTCACCTCTATTCCAGATGTGGACAGGAGCCTGAGAGAGAGTGGGGACTCAATGAAGACTTATATACATCTAAATCCTGTGCCAGAAACCAACTCCTTCAACTCAAATCCCAGCTCCCTCATTTACTGTGTGATCACAGGCAAATTATGCGACTTCTCTGTACCTCGGTATTCTCAACTATAAAAAAAGATCATCATTACACCTGCTTTAGAGTGTTGTTGTGAAGATTACAATGAGTTAATATTTGTAAAATGCTTAAAAAGTGCTGGCCCCTTGGAATCATTCTATGAGTGCTTTTATTATTATTACCATTGCTAATGATTATTAGTATTACTACTACTGTTACTATCAGTTCATAAGTACTGGTGAAACAGAACAGGTGGTGGCTCTCTCCGGGGCAGCAGACCAGACAGCAGCATACAAGTTCACATGCCACTCAACTGCCCAAGCCCAGGACAGGCTTCTAATGAGGCTGGAGCCCCAGCGCAGCAGCTGCTCCCAGGCACCTGGACACCAGCAAAGCTCTGCACGGTGCTCTCTGACCAGGCTTGGCCACATTCTGTGTCTGGGAGCAGAACCAGACATCCTCACTGCATCCTGGCAATGCCTCTGTGAGAGACAGGTGGAGACCAGTCCTCACAGGGGCTGTTCTGCAGCCATGGGTATGGGTACAGCAGGTTACAGGCTGCCTGTTCCATCTACCTGCTCGGGCAAGTTGGACAATCTGCACGGAGCCATATGGGCAAATTCAAAGACTTCAGGACCCTGAGCAGAGTTTGCAGACAGAGCAGATGAACTGACAAGTGCACCAAAGGTACAGGACAAAAGCCTCTCAACTCAGATTCGCTCTCTGCCTCCCACCAGCTGGGAGACCTCAGGAAAGTTCCTGAACCACTTATATCTATGTGTCCTCCCCTCCTCTATAAAGGGAAACATAAAACCTACTTCTCAGGATTAACTCCTATGCCAGCACAAGGGCCAGCCCATCATAAGTGTCCCGGACTGTGAAGCAAAATGGAGTCTCTATTGAATCTGGGATCAATATCAGCCCTCATCTGGTAACCTGCCTCTTACAAATGCAAAGCTTGACAATGGCTCTCTTACCAATACATTTTCCATGTGTTTCCCTTCTCACCCATGAGAGCTGGGCCCCTGCCTGTGGCATGACCTGGAGATGCTGGTGTACAGAGGGACGAGGGTTAGGGCACATCCCTGGTGAATTCTCAATTAACAAGCTCTATGCATGCCCAGTATACCCTGTGTCAGCCAAGGGAATTCAAGACTCCGGGGTCCCCAGGAAACCATCATGTTAAAAAAAACAAACAAACAAACAAACAACTAGTGAGGCCAATGAATGTAAGTGCCTTAATCTTGGGAGTGGCTCACACATAGAAGCTCCAGGAAACCCAGTAGGCAAGACAGCCAACATCCTGAAACTTTCTTTTGGACAAGTTTACAACCCTCTGTGGTTTCTTTACTCAAGCCAAAGAACATCTGTCCTCATACTCTCAAGAATCCTTCAAAAGGCTCAGCTCCTTCCAGAAGCAGCTCTTGCTCTTGCTTTTTGAAAAGCCTGCTAGGTCCAAGTCAGTTTCCCTCTCCGAGCCCCAGGCTCCTCACCTGTGAAATAGAAACCACAGGATCTACCTCTTGGAGTCACTCCGAGGACCAAAGGAGGTAACACCTGTCACACCTCCAGCACAGGGCAGGTTCTCTGCAGGTCCCCCCACCCCCGCCATCTCACTCCACAGTTTGGACCTGGGTGGATCACTGCATATGGCAGGCAGGCAGGCAGTAAAAGATTATCAAAAGGAAAATATTTTTAAAGCCTGATTTTTTAACATTTCATATGGTGTGTGTTTCCCAACTCCCCAGACCCAGAGATACTATGAGCATTTTTCTCCTACCAAACAGAAGTTTTGATAAACTGTGTTCCCATATTCTAAGAGGTGAGAAGTGGAGGCCCAAGGCTGGTGAGGAGCAGCACTGAGACCCCCAACTCACTTCCTTCATCAGCATTTCATCAAATTCTACCTGTGTGCTAGCACACGTGGGCATGGCTGGACAACCGTCTGGAAGGCACAGGACCAATGTCTCATGTGCTTGGGGCCTGGGACAAGTCTGCTCCAAGAACACTGCCTTGGATTCAGGACAAGTGGATTCAACTTGAACTCTGCCTCTCAACAGCTGGGGAAACATGGGCAAGCTCCCAAACCTCTATGTGTCCTCATAGGGATGATGAGGCATTCCTGGACTCGAGTCTGGATCTGACTTAAAATCTCACGGTTTTCTACTGCACTGGGACAAAATTCTAAAAAGCAAAGCAAACAAACAAGCAAAACACTGCTCTTAAGGAAAAATACTATTTGTTCTCTCATCCACCCCAAGGGAAATTCCTTAAGCAAACATCACTGCATTTCCACCCTATGATCTTGCTACAGCAGCCGAAGTGGACCCAATTAATCTAGAGAAAGAGAACACTGTCAACAGCGGCTACTTGTCACCCCAACAAGCTCCTCCAGCCTCCATGTAGAGGATGAGTCAATGCATTCCACATGTTTACCTTTCAACAACTTCCATTACACACATCTGTCAGTGTCACTGCATACACACACAACACAAACCCCACAGCACAGTCTATCTTTCACCCAGCCAGAAATTCTTTGTTCTGCCTAAACACAGGGCTATTCCCCCAAAAAAGTGTCGTCAGACCCTATACTGGGCCTAACCAGTCTTCAGAGAGCTACTATGTGGATCTTCCTGTCTCAGGCCCACTGAGGAGGGTTATCTCACCAGAAAAGACTTCAGTGGTTAGAACTCTGGTTTCAAGTCTGACTCAAAGCTGGAAGCCTATGAAAATCAGAGTCAGGGTCAGGGAGGGAGGCAATGAAGAGAAGAGTGACTGAACAAAGCAGTCAGCAGCAGAGAGGACGGAAAGCCTGGCTCGACCCCTCACTGGCTACATAATCTTGGGAAAGTTATGCAGTCTTTCTGGACCTCAGTTTTCCCCTTTGTAAAATGAAGATGGGTGATTAACTATGCTTTTCAAGATCACTGTGAGCATTATGGGATGATATACAGAGAAGATCCCAATGAAACAAGTCACTTTTCCCTCAGTTCTCTGCTTTGTGAATAGAGTGGTCAGTCCGTGGAGGGCAGCCTACTGTGGGTCTTCTCTGTGGAGAGATCTCATCTTCTTCTCCCCTGAGAGACTGAGAGACACCAGAAAGTTCCCTGCCTGCTATATGAATTCACTGTTGGCCTCCTGGATCAACAGCCAGGAAGTAACTCTAATTTTTACAATGAAACCTTCCCATGAGTGTCTACTAACATGACGGCTAAACCATTAGACTCAGAAAAGCTCAACAGACATTTTAGTGGGTGTAAGCCATTCACTATTTTGAAATCATTTATTCCCTCAGCATCAGTTCAACGTCTACATCTCGTATATTTTTTCTTTTAGCATGCCACTAATTTTAAAGTATTGTCTGTAAGCAGAAAAATACACAGGTGGACAAAATTATCCTGAGCCTTCCATTCTGAACACCAAAATATATTTTTTTAATTGTGTGCTGACCCTGAGATCAGCGGCTCACACCTGTGGCCACTCTGGGAGTTTTAGATGTGACATCTAGTGATTTTAGATGTGAGAAAACAGCTGCCAAAGACCAGGGAGAACTTCCCCTGGTTTGCCCATATTGATGAGAATATTTTTTAATCTTTTTAATTCTAAATTAGACTCTACACAGGAGATAAAAACTTATGTCAGGATAATTTTTGATATTCATTTATAAATTTTTATGTTCATTTGTATTCTCTATGGTCCCCATCTCCACCTCACATCCAATTCCAAATAAGCAACCAGGAAGCTGAGTCTATGGCCCCCTCTTATCTTTGTGAAATACTAAATTCACTGAAAAAAGTTATGTTGGGGGTGGGGAGAGAGAAGTCGTCTGGGAAGATGGCACATAGGCTAAGTGACGTTGAAGAAGGCAAAGGAGAGACAGTCCCCCAGATAGTAAGGGATCAGACTGCTGACAGGATCCCATAAGGGCACTGGTTCACACCCCACTATGTGGTGCTGCACCAGGGTACAGGTGATTATAAGAGCCCCTCAGCATGGCGGCTCCCCTGACACACAGGTTTGCAAACTGGTCAAAGACGTCCTGTGCACTGAACGGGGTAGAGAATCAGCAAAGCCACCAACCAGACGTGCAGCGAATGAGGCAGGAACTAGGCAGCTCTGTGGCCCCAGGTGGTGACTAGTGATGCTCTTATTCCTAAAATCTGGAAAGGGAGGGGCCCCACCAATGACTCTGAACTTCCTGCCCATCAGTTGGAATGGAAGCTTGAAATGAAGTTTAAACAGATTTTAAGAAAGATAATATGTCTTGCACACCTAAGGGTGTGTGTGTGTGTGTGGGTGTGTGTGGGTGTGTGTGTGTGTGAAAATTTCCATGTAAAGGCTTTCCTTGACCCATTAGGTCTTAGTTCTCTCTTGCCCTCCAGGATCCTTTGGTCCTTAGCGACACATATAATTTCATTCAAGACTGCAAAATTATGATTCTTGGTTTTATACCCTTTGAGTGGTAATTAAAGAATTAATATGTCAAATATGATTCTGACCACAGAACACAGCTTCCTCCTTTCAATAAAGCATGGTTTGGAAGGTATCAGAATCACCCTGAAAGTTTTTTCACTACACATTCATGACTACCACCGCAACATCCCTAGTAACCCAGATTTCTGGGGGCGGGGAAGGTGAGAAGAGTACGATGTAGTGTTTTTAACTTTCTGTAAATAATTCCAAGTTTACAAAAAGCTGCAAAAATGGTATGAAAACAACCATAAATACTTTACCCAGATTCATCTACTATTAACATTTTACCCCATTTGTTTTATTCTCTCCTCCTTTCTCTCTCTCTCTCTGTCTCTCTCTCTTTCTCCTCCTCCCTCCCCACTGCATATGTGTGTGTTCATGTATATGTACTATGCACTTTGGTGGGGGTGTAGCTGTGGATGTACGTATAAATTTATTTTACTGAACCATTTTGGAGTAAGTTACATACATTATTTATTTACCCTAACTACTTAAGGGTGTGTTTCCTAATATGGATAATCACAATATAGTTATCAACTTCATAAATTTACACTGACAGCACTTTATGTATTGCACCATCCATAGTCTAATTTTGTCAGTTGATCTCATAACACCCTTTTTGTCATTTTTCCCTTTCAGAAAAGGACAGAACAGGATCCATTTTGGGGTCAGGCATTGCATTTAATCGTAATGCCTTGCTAACCTTCTTTAATCTGTTACATTCCCAATACCTTTTCCTCATCTTTTATGACACTGGCATATTTGAAGAATACAGCCCTGTGCTTCCCACACATTTGTTTAATATATGAGAGAAATTTTCTCATTTTTGTGTATGTGTGATGTTTCCTGTGATTAGATTGAGAGTTTGTATTCTCATCCAGAAAACTGTATAGATAATGTTTCTTTCTCACAGTCTCACATTTGGAGGCATACAATGTCCATCTGTCTCAAACAAGTCATTTTAATTTTGGTCACCTGATCAAAGGTAAAGTCATATTTTTCTCAATATCCCTACTGTTTTATTTCTTCCCTTGCAAGATGCTTTAGGACTATGCAAATGCAAACATCCTGCTCTTCCTCAAAATTGCACCCACTCTCTCGATTTTGTAACCACCAATAATCCTTCCCTAATCCAAACCTGACTATGATGTTTGCAAAGTGATGACTGTAAATGCTGGCATACCTCTATATTCCACAAACAGTTGAGAACCACTAGACAGAAAACCCCCAAAAACACTGAGAGGTATTGAAGATCTACTGTGCAAACGACAAAGTCATAAAAGATGTTGTTAACGTTTATCAAGAAAGGAAAAGAAGCTAAAATTTATCAAGCTCTTACTATCTTCAAGCACTTTATATACATTCCCTCAATGACCCTTCATGAATATGCATTTTTATTCTTTCACAGATTAATACACTGACGCCCCAAGGATTTAGCTAAAATCCCCAGAGTCAGTTTCTTTTTTTTTTTTTATTTTTTTTATTTTTTATTTTTTACAAATAGTTTATTGTCAAATTAGTTTCCACATAACACCCAGTGCTCATCCCCACAAGTGCCCTCCTCCATGCCCACCCCTCCTCCCCCCCACATCCACCAGTCCTCAGTTTTTGTCAGCATTCAAGAGTCTCTCATGGTTTGCCTCTCCCCTTTCCCCCACCATTTCCGCCCTTCTTCTCCCCCTTGGTCCTCTGTTAAGTTCCTCCTAATCCTCCTATACGTGCACACATATGATATTTGTCCTTCTCTGCCTGACTTATTTCGCTCAGCATAACACCCTCAAGGTCCATCCATGTTGCTACACATGGCCAGATTTCATTGTTTCTCATTGCCATGTAGTATTCCATGGTATAGATAAACCACATCTTCTTGATCCATTCATCTGTTGATGGACACTTAGGCTCTTTCCATGTTTTAGCTATTGTGGAGAGTGCTGCTATGAACATTGGGGTACATGTGCTCCTATGCCTCAACATTTCTGTATCCCTTGGGTAAATTCCTAGCAGTGCTATTGCTGGGTCATAGGGGAGTTCTATTGTTAGTTTCCTTAGGAACCTCCACACTGTTTTCCAGAGGGTCTGTACCAGTTTACATTCCCACCAACAGTGTAGGAGGGTGCCCGTTTCTCCACATCCTCGCCAGCATCTAGAGTTCTCTGATTTGCTCATTTTAGCCCCCAGAGTCAGTTTCTAAATGACTGCACTGAGTTAAACATAGGTCCATCTGACTTAAAAGCCCATGCCTTTATACCCTGCCACTTTCATAACTAGTTTCTGATTCCCTCCAAAATGGATCTATGCCTTTAGGTCTCTCATCACACTGTCCCACTGGGGAGGTAGATCTCATTCAGAAAATACCCTATGCTCTCCAGGACATTGGTTGGGTATAGTCCACATGAGGTGTGCAAGGAATGGCTGATGAAGGCCACCAGTAATTATTCAAATACATCTACTGGATTCAGTGCCTGCATTGATCCTATCCTTTTTCCAGCTGTCCCGAAGTTCATAAAGCAGAGTGGTCCAAGCCTCCATTCTCTAGGCCTATAATGGAACTAGAAGGGAAAAAAAAATACCATATAGCACTAATAAAAGTTCTGCCTAGAGGCCTTTTGCACTTCTCCCTTCCTTTTCAAGTAAGCTTTTCCAAAATGCCCAAACAGATGCTTTCTTGTTCTGCCAGTTCACACTACAATATCCCCTATTATTCTTTAATGCACATTACATTTTCCTTTGGAATCTAGATTGATTTTGCCAAGAAGCAAGGGCAATAGTCCAGCTCATGATGAACTCATTCAGATACACAAAATTAAGAATAGTAATGGATGTTGTACACCCAAAACTAATATAATGTTACATATCAATTATATCTCAATAAAAAATTTATTGAAATAAATTTTAAGAGTAATAATGGATTTAAGCAGTTAAAAAACAGAAAAGATGAACCAATTCAGAGAGGGCCAGATTAGCAAGGAAGAAATAAGCAAGAAGGGAATTCATTTCATGAGCACCTTTGTTCTGTCTCACTGCCCGTTAGACCAGATAATTACATTGCTGCTAATGGTTAATGAACAAGTCACTGAACTCCTCTTCATTGCAGATGTTTGAATGAAGTTGGCCCCATCCTTCAGCTCGAGGGATGGTGACCTGATTGAAGGCTGGCCAACCAGTGCATCCAAATGTCCACCAGACATAGTGATGCATTCAGAGACGGAAACGTGATCCAATCCAGGCCAAGAAGACTTTATGCTGGAGTAAGAGGGAAAGAGAAGAATGTCCTTTCTCTCTTGTTTTAAGGATAACATACCTCAGGACAGAGTTAGTCTGAAGATAAAGCCAACACACAGAAAAGTAGAGTCAAGAGAGAGAGACAGAGACCAAGCCTGAGGACATAATTTGAGCCAGTGAATCCAACTATGCCTAAATCTAGGTTACTCTTTGGTATTTTCTGTTTTATGAGTCACTATGTAAAATGTTTCATTCAAGTCAGATTAATTGAGTCACTTTACAACCAAAGAAATCATGACTAATACAGATAGATACATCCAAATAACTGAAAAAAAGGTCAGAGTGGTACTGTCAGAAATTAAGAATGGTATTATATGTGTTCACAGAAAAAAGACATCACTTCCAGTGGAACAATCAGGACAGGCTGCCTGAAAGAGGTGGTATTTGAGCAAGTTCCCATTGGATATGTGGGAACATCTGGAGTAGCTACCCTCCAAAGGGAGGAGGGAAATGGAAAGAGAGAAGGGAAACATTATAAGCCAGAACAACAAAGAGAAACAAAGGCATGCCTTATTTTAAAGAAAATTGCAGACATCATTTCACCAATAAAATCTTCAAAACCTATCTGTAACAGATAAGAACGTTTTCTTACCATGACTACCACAGCATTGTTACACACAACAAAATTAATAATTCCTTAATAATATCTAATACCCAGTCTGTGTGCTCGATTTCTCAGTTATATCCAAAGTGTCTATTTTTTTTTAATCTGGAAAGAATCAGTATTTGTTGTATAAAAACTAAATAAATGTATTAAGAAGTACAAAGTTCCAGCTGTAAAATAAATAAGTCGCAGGGACGAAAAGCAGAACATCGGGAATACAACTGGTAACACTGTAATAAGTTTATATGATGACAGACGGGAAGGACACCTATTACAGCAAGCACTGCACAACATAAAAATTGTCAAATCACTATGCTGTATACCCGACACCAATACAATATTGCATCTCAACTACACCCAAACAAACAAAAACTAAATAAATAAAATTAAGGGTTGTATATGAAAACAACTCAACCATTGTGTGTATTATTATTTTTTTTGATATTCAAATTCTATATGTAGGTATATTTTATATACTTTTATATATGTGGCCCCAAATATCTAAGACAATACTATGCACATTGTGGCAATCAAAATGTTGCTATAGTTGATAACTACATTTTAGCAACTTGACATAAAATAATAGATTAAGAGAGATAATTTATTAAGGAGAATGTATTATATTTTTAAACAAAACTTAGAAAGAACCCCAAAGTGACTTTTTACATTTGTTTTGTTCAAATCAATATCCAAACCAGGTACCAGAGGGTTTTTTTTTTTTTTAAAGATGACTCTCAAAAGTGTACAAGAGACAGATCTGTCAATGCAGACAAGTTAAGGAGGCTACAACCATGATCCTGGTGAGAAACACAGACTGAAAAGGGCTGTAGAAATGGAGACGGATGGATTGAAAAATATGTAAGAGAGAAAATCTCCAGGAGAGAAATTAAGTCTCTGATAAGGTGAAGAGAAGGGTGAGCAAGTGACACCATCAGCAGAAAGAGAAGAGAGATGGAGAACAAACCAAGAAATCATCTTTGAGAACCCACTGTATGCCAAGGCACTGTTCCCTGCACTGGAGCAAGACAGACAAAAATCCTCATCCTTTTTATAGCTTATATTCTAATTGATGTGAGAGAGAGAGAGCAGTAAGCAACAAGATACAAGTATGGCAAATACAAAGAATTCTGAAGGCTATGAAGGAATTAAAATCTGCAAAGGGATAATATAAGGTCCAGGGCCCTGGATGAGCAGTGGACTTCTTTAGATAGAATGGTCAGGGGATACAGCGTTTGAGCGGAGTCCTGAATGATGAGATGGGGCTGGCCTTGAGGATGAACATTCATGGCAGAGGGTACTACAAGGGCAAAGACCCTGAGGAGAGAATGAACTCGAAAAATAGTGTGTTAGCCTCAGTCCTCAGTGCAAAAATTCAATGGATAAGAATGTCACGATTGGGATGCTTGTGAGTAAATGGGGGAGAGCGCTGGAAAAGCTGAAAGAGCAATCTGACCACAATCTTAGTGGAGGAGGGAGGAAGAGAAGGCGGGGTGAAAGCACCCTGGAACACCACGGAACCTAAAGGAGGTGTGGCAGGGCAGTACCCAGCCTGGCACAGCATCAGAGGAGCCCCAGGTCTCTGGCCATGCCGCCCAGTCATTGGCTGGGAGAGGCCCTGGGAGGCGGAGCTGAGCGGTCCTGGTCAATTACACTCCCTAGTTACAGATCAAAGAGCTCTCCCACTGAAATCCTGTGAGCAAGGCCCAGTGCAGAGATGAGGTCAGAAAGGGGTGCACAGGCCAGATCACAGGTTCTTTCACCTAAGGGCAGAGAGGGGAATTAAGGGTGTGTTCAGTTTGGGGTATACTGAGCTGGATGCGTCTAGGGGACACTAGGATGGAGAGGTCAAGTGGGCAGTGGAGAGCACTGCTTGGGAGTGCTCTCAAGAGTGATCTAAGGGCTCAGAGAAAATTCCTGGAATGTCTGGCACACAGGTAGCAGCAAACTCTTTGGAGTGAACAGGACACTCAGAGCAAGTACAGCAAAGGGAGAGGGTTGGCTGACATCCAAACCTGGCGGCATTTCCATATATGAACAGGTGGAGAAAAAAGAGTCAGGTAGAAGGGGGGTGGGAGGGATTCATCAAGCATTGGAGCTGGGGATGGCCTGGGGGAGAAGGGGGGAAACCAAAGGGCCTTTTCCCCCTCAAACTGTAGAAAAATACCACTGTTCTCCTTCTTTATTTCTCTCTCACTCTCTGACATCCCAGCCAATGACCCCCGACCACCTGAAGTGGGGTCTCATCTCACACCCCTAAAAAGGGATATAATGTCACAGTGGGAGGAAATTCCTTCCAAAATTGCTTCTTTTTCTCCTGGTCACTGCTTCATTTCTCTACCTAACAGAAATTTATTCATTTCTGGCAGTTATGATGCTTCCAATTTATGGAATTCTCAGGAACTTTACATGCATCCCTAGGAATTAACGATTATTCTCCCCATTTTACAGAAATGGAAGCAGAGGCTCAGATAGGCTTATTGAGGACAACTGTCCTAAAGGTGATTCAGTGTGCCTGTCACTAAATGAAGTCAGGCTAGCACACTATCGGGACAAGCACACCAGACATGGTGGCCCAAGGAGACTGGAAAAGGAGCAAGCTTCTCCAGGGCTGTCAGCCTGGCCATATGGCCTCCTCAGATTGGGAGCCCAATCTGTGCAGATCTATTCCTAGACCCAGCACTGAGGTCGTTAGGGTAAGACCTGATGCAGAGACTTTTCAGTTCAGTCCAGTTTTGATGTCTCCGAATGGTTCATCCCTACATTTTTCCAAAAGCCTCAAGAGGGTATCTTGCTCAGCATGGCCTGGTGATGGGGTGAGAAGTGGAATTTGGAGACAGACCTGGGTTTAAACCCTGGCTCCACCACATACTGACCCCAGGACTATGGGCAAATCACCAACCTCGCCATCTCAGTTCCTCTACTAGAAAATGATACCTCTCTTTCTGGAATGATAAAAGGATTAAATAATATATATAAAGCACAGTATATAAAAGATACAAAAAAAATACTACTGTAATTTTTTTTAAGTAGGGGCTTGACATTTTTTATTTCTTTCTACCTTGCCTTGTTCTAAGAGAGTTAAGGCAGCTGGTACACAATAAATATCTGTTGACTGGGTACATGTAGAATAGATGCTAATGAGCTTGATCTCCCACAGAGAGGCTGGAGAAAAAAAAAAATGAGGAAAAATTGCCTACAGTGCAATTTATTAGGTTGTTTTTAATAATAATGACTTGAATTCCAGCCTTTCACTGGAAGGGAGAAAATGAATCTAGTATTTAAATGCACTTAGGATAATAGGTAATATTTCAAATAACAGAGGCTTTCACTAATTAATAGCATTGAACTAGGCCTCCCCTCCTCCTCCTCCTCCTCCTCCTCTCCCCCATCCTCCTCCTCCTCCTCCTCCTCCTCCTCTTCCATATCCTCAAGCACATGCATATGAAGGGATTCCTGAGTGATTGTCAGGGAAAGAGCAAAAGAGGCAGCAGTATCAGCTAGTACCCCTAATAACAAACTATTAGTAATTCTGTTAAAGAGAACTTCTCATATATTGTGAATTATTCCCCATGAACTCTGAAAGAGGCAATGAAGTATAAGACACTAATAACCAGACCTGGCTGAACTCAGCTTGTCACTACAGCTGTGACAGTAGCAATATATAGCGGCCTCCTTAAAAGTGCCTGCTAAATGTTCATCATGTTGTTGTTTATAGTTAAAATGCTGAAAGGAACCTAAATGTTCAACATTGATGACTTTGTTAAACCAGTGCTTCCCATGGTTTAATGTGGGCTTTAATGTGACTCAGATCCCTTGGGGTTGTGTTAAACTGCCAATTCCCAGCCAGTAGGTTTGACTAGGGGCAAAATTCTGCATTACTAACAAGCTTCCTGATGTGGCCCACAAACCACACTTTGAGTAGCTAGGCCTTGGTTAAGCTATAATAAATGTATATTAGAGTAATGGGCACTTGTTAAAAATGATGCGGCTCTACATACACTCATATGGAAGGGAGTTTAGGATATATTGTTAAGCAATAAAGGCAGGCTATCCAATTAAAAAGATTTAAAATCAGACCACAAAACAGTACATATAACAATTCTATTTTATATGCAAATTTTGCATGTAAAAAAGTCTAAACTAATATACTACAAAATCTAAAAGTACTTATCTCCAGGTGGTGAAATTTAGAGTGATTTTAATTAATTTTTCTTTTTGTGCAACTGTATTTTCTAAATCTTTTTCTTTTTACAATAATCATGTAGCATTTGAGCAATACACAAAGAAGAAAGGAAAATCTGCAAGAGGTTATAAGGCCCAGAAAAATGCTTTCGCATGAGATTATTAGGGAAGAATATATATATGGCATAGTGAAGAAAGAGGTGAAAGACCTCTCAGAAAGTCAAGTTAATTTCAAATATGACAATGTTACCCATCAAGGTGCCCCAAAGACCTGTAGAAAAGGAGATTGGTTGGGACGCCCAGGTGGCTCAGGCGGTTAAGCGTCTGACTGGCTCAGGTCATGATCTCATGGTTCGTGGGTTTAAGCCCCATGTCGGGCTCTGTGCTGACAGCTCAGAGCCTGGAGCCTGCTTCAGATGCTGTGTCTCCCTCTCTCTCTGTCCCTCCCCGCCTCAAGCTATGTCTCTCTCTGTCTCAAAAATAAATAAACATTTAAAAAATAAATGTTGTCTTTAAAAAAAAAAAGAAAGAAAGAAAAAGAGATTGGTTTCCAATGGCTTGACCTAAGGAAAAAATCTTACAAAATGACAAGCTGAAATTCCATACATAAGGAGCTGGTTAGGAATAATGACGAAGATGCCACCTGGCTTTAAGACCTGGGATTCCCCAGGGCTGGATGCCATGATCCTAGAAATCCTGTTCAACAGTCTTATGGCACTTGGGGATACACAGTGCAGAGGGCACAGGCCTTGGAGTGGGTGAAATCGAGATACAAATTCCAGCTTTTCCATTTAGCAGAAGGCCCTTAACTCCTTTGTATCAGTTTCCTCCCATGCAACATAGAGGTGCAAACAGGACCTGGATGAATTGGTAAAGGAGATGAATGTTGAGAAGTCCCTTCCTCAATGATGGCCTACCAAGCGGTAATCCTGCTGGACAATCTAATCAATGTGTCAGGCCTAGGGCCTAGCGAAGGAATTTTTTGTTTTTAACTTCAGCGCAAATTGTTGTGCTAAACTGGGTACACATCCCTTCCTTTGAGTGAGTTTGTATGAGGATAAAACCCTATGATATTCTAGAAGAGATAAATAATAAGACGTACCAGTTTTTGAAGAACCAGTTATGAAAGAAAAAGTCTGAAAAGATCTTATCCAGGAACAGAATCCTTTCTCAAATAGGAATGATTCTGTGACATGGGTAGTTTCCATCAGAAGGAAACCCATTATAGTGGAGGAAGCTATGGTATCAGATTAGTTGAACTTAAATAAATTACTTGTGATGATTTTAAAAAGTTAACAATCCCACAAAACCTCGTTGACAAATGGGCAAAACAGGAAGAAGCTGGCACACCTGTCGCAGGTTTTACACCATCCTTCCCTGACTTGGCAACAAGGCCTCCACCTATAGGAGAATGGAAAATGGAATAATGCTTACAGATGAAATGAACACTACAGGTACAGCCTCTTGTAGTCTTTCTAGCTCCACCTTGAAGAACAATGGGGTAAGCATCTACGGTGACTTTCTGTTGCAAATAAAACATGGTGCAGTGAAGGAAAGAATTTGACAAGATAAACCAGGCCTTCTGGCTGGAGAATGGATGCTTCCGTCTGGATGCTACGGACCTGTCGTTTCTTCCACTGGTTTAGCTGCAACAGGTGCCAATAAATTGCCTTACCTATTCACCCCAGCAGCATCTCAGCCTGGGAGGGACCCTGCCTGAGAAATGAAGATGTTCATTGGCTTGGGTACGCAGTTTCGGGAATGGAGCAATGCACACTGACACTTGGATATCTCTCTCTGCCCCCTTGTGATTAGCCAGAAGAATGGAGCTAGCCAGACAGGTTAGAAAGAACATCAGCACCAGTGGTGAATAAGAGGCTCATCTAAGCAGGATGAGGCTCAGAATCATTGGAAGACCTCATAACCCAGCTTGACTGACCTGTGCTGGGGGATGCCACCAGATCAGGAAATGATTACATTCTCACACATCCAGGACAAACATTCCAAACATCCCACCAGACCAGATCACATACATATACAGCTACCTGTGTCACAAGGAGAGTTCAGAAATTACTTCGCATTCAGCTAATGAAGATGTAATTCTCCCATTTAAGTAAATTCTGAAAATTCCAAAAACTTATTGGCACAAATTAGGAGTCTCTAAAGCCAAAGTTCATGGCCTTTAGTAAGATTTATTACACAGGAAAAATCATGACTTTCAACCAGCAAAATATTCAGTTAGGTTGCCTGTGTGGGACACTTTTGAGTCTCTTACCAACAGCCATTCTCCCTTCAAAGCCGAGCAAACAGAATCTTGATTATGTCTGGGTGCTTTGGACTGGGTCCAAGGAATGACTCATGATTAGTCTAAGTCAATAATGACAATGCCTTCCTAAGAAGCCAATGATTGGTCTATCAGTGTGCATGTGACCCAGTTCTAGCCAATAATGTTAAAGGACGTAACTGATGATGCAGCCATATGGCCACATTAAGTAATGAGCTGGAGAACAAAAACAGAAATGCAAAGCTATTTTCATCGGGCATACGATGAAATGTCAAATGTGACAGTGTAAAAGAATACATTGGGCAAAAGTGGGCTGGTCCATGATATAATTTCAACAAGTATTTATTAAGCATCTCCCATATACTTAGCTAACCCTATATTATTAGGTATGAAATAATTCATCAGTAACCTCTGTAGCATCTGCTTCAAGATGGAGGTTTGGTTGGGATATTTTAGGTTATTAAACAGGAACTGCCCTAACACCTGGCAATGAAGAAATCTGCTTCAGCTTGGAGCATACCCAAGAAGTGAGTCTTCCAGCACAGCACTCAAATAACATTAGTTGCAAAAAAGAATAGTAGTTGCAGTGGCAACAATAATAGACACAGGGCAAAGGGTGCCCACTCTGAGGTTGATGGTACACAGCCTGTCATTGAGAGTCCCATAAACCAGGGGAGTAGGCAGCCAGCATTTTGCAAAACATACTAAAGGAAAGTAAAACTGTCCATAAAAATTAATTGATAAAGTCTTAGTCCTATGCTTTTAGCCAATGTATAAATAGAACTTCCTGTAATTATAGTACTTCTGAAAGTATGTTGGGGTGACACCAGAGGTCATCCTACAACCATTTCCTTCGCCACAATGGACACAGAGCTATCCGAGTGAAAACTGGAACTTAATTTCAGAACCCAGTAGAGCTCTTTTGCAGGTCTTTGTGTTTGTTAGGAAGATGGAATTCACACCAAGACTCAGTCAGCAGAACAGATGGGCACAGTGATGGTCAGAGAAGGGTATTCTTGAAAGGCACGGGATTCAAACTTTGCTTTCAAAGACAAGTACAACCATAGCTGTGTCTCTAGTCAGCATGAAGCCAATCAACTCATGAACAAAATCAGCTGCATCAACACTGTACTTGTGGTGGCAGCCTAGATCACAGAAGTCATATGTGAAAGTGTCCCAAAGCCTAAGACACTGCTTCCTAGGATCACTGCTCTGTTGAGCTCTTGCGGAGAATAATATACTTAGAATATCAGCTCATGCTACTGTTTTCTTTTCTAGAGATCTCAAAACAAGGCCTGCGTACTGTTCTCATTACAGAAGAGAGTTATGGAGGATTGTGCACTTAAGGAACATTCACCAAAGGACAACGGCAAAGGTTTAGAGTAATGTTAAATCTTGAGGTGCTTTTGGAATAGAAAGACACTTAGAAACATCTAGTACAACGTCTCAAACATTTTTAGCAGTAAACCTTTCATTCAAATGGAATTTTATACAGAACCCCAAGATGGATATATTGGTAGTTAATTATCATAATTTTATTTAAAAGGCAAAACTCTTGTATTTATTATAAAGTGGGTCAATGAGATCAATTAGACGCTGTTTTGCTGGATGTGAAATTTTCAAATTGGGGGTTAAGGATGACCGTGGATTTTATTAGCTTCAGTATCCAATATATTTCTCTGTTGTATACTGTATTAGTTACACAGGATCAAAAAAATTCAGATTGGTATTTATAAGCAAGGACAAACTGCTTTTCTCCTCACCCTGTAATCTCAGGATAATTTCCAAATAAACTGAAATAAAAGAAGAAGTTTTATTCCAAGTTCCACTGGAAAAGTAGTTACTCTTACAACATAAATGAACATGTTTACAATTGCTAATGTGGTCAAGAAAATTGGAATATTTGACAGAACAAGTGAACATATGTGAAGGATTTTTTAAGTTAAAAATGTATTTTACAACTGATAGTTATTTATTATTTTTCTTAATGTTTTCTTTTTTATTTCTGAGAGAGAGAGTGCAAGCTGAGGAGGGGCAGAGAGAGAGGAGACACAGAATCTGAAGCAGGCTCCAGGATCTGACCTGTCAGCACAGAGCCCAATGCAGGGCTCGAACCCACAAACTGCAAGATCATGACCTGAGTCGAGGTCAGCCGCTTAACCAACTGAGCCACCCAGGCACCCCATTTACAACTGATATTTGTAAATCAAACATCTGCTTTATTTCTACAGCACCTTTCCTAGGCCCCAGGATTCTACCAAACTCCTTAAAAACCACTAATCAAATTAAATGCCTTGAGTTATAGATGAAGAATTTAAGCCCAGGTTGGGAAGTTTATTGCTCAAAGTCATACAGTTAGAAGTGCTTCTCTAGAATTAAAATCCAGAATCTTTTACCCCAAGTTCCAACGTGCTTCCACTAAGCATGCTACGGTTCTAAGAAGAGTTGTTCCTCTTCTATATTGGATAAACTTTTTACTTCTAGCAAAGAAAGCGAGCTCACATATTTCATCATATGGGATGATGAACACCTTGATATGTATTTCAGAGTTTAAAATAAGGGGGAAAAAACACTTGTAAATAAAAACTTCTCTGCAGGATGCCCACACCCAGCTCCCAGTGACGTCGGTGGGGCTCATGCGAGTTCCCCTTATAGACACGTAATCTGCACAGCCACTCATACTAGTGGCCACTTTCTCTGTGGCTCAGACTTTGTGCTTCCTCCACAAGTCTTGCTGAACCAAAAGTGAGAAAGCCAGTAAACCTGAAAACACGTTTGTGAGAGTTTAGCATCAAACAAAGAAATGCTAGCAGCAAGCAAACAGCTGAATTTGATGATAGTTATCATTCATAGGAGAATTCTCCAAACCCCTGCTCTGTATCCTGGCCTCTAGCCTAAGACTTCCCCACTGCAAGTTGGCAGGAATTTCAGGGAAAATAAAACAAAAGCTGCAAGTCTTGCCCCTGAAAACAGCTCCTGATATGGGCACTGAAATTAAGTGCAGAGCTCTCCTTGCGGTTCACGTATACACCCACTCTCAAACTCATGGCCACAGAGAGTTGGAAAATCACTTGTTCATGAACATCACTGAAAGTCTAAGACAAGAAGTCATTTGCCATGGGCTAAAGCATCCAGCAAACTCACTGACATAATGACATGATAACTAACCATGCTCACTTAATAAGACTCTATCACTGTCGACAGCTCGATAGAATCAACAGCTCGCTGAGTTAGCAAAACCTTATTTATAAATGCCAACATGGTCAATCTGTGAAACTGCAAACATATTTTCATTTACTTGGAATATAAATGGCCATGAAGAAAACAGAAATTTTTATTGCAGTAAGACTAATAATATCAACAATAACTAAATTTGTGGATCACTTACCATGTACCAAGCACTTGTATAAGTACTCTAAATTCATGAGCTCTTTCATTTTCACCATAACCCTAAGAAATAGGTACTATTATTGGCCCCACTTCATAGAAAGTACACTGAGGCAGAGACAGGAAGGAAGGTATCAGAATGGACAGAACAAGCACAAACAGGGCTTAAATAAGCATTTGTCTTTTCCTATCTAGATATTAATTGGTATCTAAACATGACTCAAAAAACAAGTAAGAGAAAAAGCTTAGACATCCCAAACATCATCTTCAGGTCTTCTGTTAACACAGATGTGAGGCATTTTAACACAAGAGCAAGCAGACATTAAATCCCAGAGTTATGGATTAAACAGAACTTCAGGATCTAGGAGGAGGTGGACAACTACATGAAACACAGCTATACTGAGAGATAGCACCATGTGACAGTTAGGAATTGAGGCTCCACAGCAAGACAGGCTGGATTCCAACTCTTGCCCCACCCCTTGTTAGCTCTAGAATCTTAAGCAAATCATTTAACTTTCCTGTGGAAATAATAATAACATTTCACAGTGTTGTTGTGAAGATTAAATGAGCTACTAAACATAAAGCCTTAAAATAGAAGCCGGTTCACAAGAACCACTTAACAAACATCAGTTACTGTTACTGTAACCACTACCACCACCACTGGAGAAAGTTAAAACTGGGAAATGAAGCTTTGATTAAGATAGAAAGAACAAAATCTTGGCTTTTATAAAACAGTTTGTTCAGTATTCTACTCTTGGAACTCATTCTTTTTTTTTTTTTTAATATTTTTATTTATTTCTAGGAGAGAGAGAGAGAGCATGAACAGAGGAGGGTCAGAGAGAGAGGGAGAATCAGACTCCAAAATAGGCTCCAGGCTCTGAGCTGGCAGTCAGCACAGAGCCCGACGCGGGGCTAGAACCCACAAACCACGAGATCATGACCTAAGTGAAAGTCAGACGCTTAACCGACTAAGCCACCCAGGCGCCCCTTTGGAACTCATTCTTTTTTTTTTTTAATTTTTTTAATGTTTTATTTATTTCTAGGAGAGAGAGAGAGACAGCGTGAGCAGGGGAGGGTCAGAGAGAGAGGGAGCCTGACTGAAACAGGCTCCAGGCTCTGAGCTGGCAGTCAGCACAGAGCCTGACGCGGGGCTCGAACCCAGGAACCGCGAGATCATGACCTAAGCGAAAGTCGGACGCTCAACCGACTAAGCCACCCAGGCGCCCCTGGAACTCATTCTTAAAGAAAATAAAAAGTCCCTAGACCCCACACTACTTAAAACTTGCATACATGCTGTTTTCCCACAAAGAGCAACATATGATACTACTCAGAAATGAACAGTTATCTTTTTAATCCCCTGTAAACATCACCTTTATAAAACCTTCACAAACTGCCATTAGGCATTTAAAATGTTTTGCACAAGTCTTAGAAAATTAACTACGGTGCTTCTGGCCCCAAATGGTAGAAAGTCACAATGCAAATGCTCCTGAGTTCTTGTTAAAAGCAAAGAAGAGAGGTGCCTGGGTGGCTCAGTTGGTTGTCTTATTCTTGGTTTTGGCTCAGGTCATGCATGATCTCACAGTTCATGTGCTTGAGCCCCACATCGGGCTCCATGCTGACAGTGTAGAGCCTGCTTGGAATTCTCTCTCGCCCTCTCTCTGCACTCCCCCCACCAACCCCTCCCTCCCCCAGTCTCTCTCAAAAAATAAACTTGGAAAAAAGAATTTTTTAGGCGTGCCTGGGTGGCTCAGTCAGTTAAGCATTCACTGCAGCTCAGGTCATGATCTCCCAGCCCATGGGTTCCAGCCCAGCACTGGGCTCTGTGCTAACAGCTCAGAGCCTGGAGCTTGTTTCAGATTCTGTGTCTCCCTCTCTCTCTGCTCCCTCCCCCACTTGCACTGTCTCTCTCTCTGCCTCTTTCTCAAAAATAAACAAAAATTTTTAAAAATCTAAAAAAAAAAAAATTTAATAGCAAAGGAGACACAGAAAAAGATTTAAAATGTCGTAACAAAACTAAAAGTGACCACAGCCCAATATCAGAACCTGGGAGCACCTGATGAGGATTACGAAATAGATGGCACTGGATTAAAACAACAGCTGCCAACAGCCTGGCTTTGATGGACGAAACAGACCACAAGACCACAAGACCAAAGAGAGAGAGATTGACAGAAATAAAGACGTTTCAAACTTTCCCTTTCATCTCTCAGCCTTAGGTTCTGTCCCCTCATCATCACCCCCACCTCCACCCCTTCCTTACCTCTTCCATATCTAACCAGAAGCCACAAATTCTAGAAACTACAATATTGATGCAGGTGGGAAGAGACTTAGTAGTGGAACAGGACATTCCTCTTAGATAAAGGCAGCACGTCATCAGGATGAGCCCTGATGACAATGCACACTGATAGCTGTGGCGGTTCGCATTCAGAGTGCCAGAGAATCAGGCAAGGGGAGGAGACCGAAAATGCCATTTCACGGGAGCAGGACTCATCAGGTCTAACAGAAATAAACTGGGCCCGGAGTGATGACACTAACATGATAAGGGGTCGGGACTACAGGGCAAAAAAAAAAAAGTATAAACATGGGCAGATGGAAATTAAAATGCAATTAAAGTTGCAAAGAAAACAAATGCAGAAGAGAAAGAAGGACTCTGAGAAAATAAAAATGTGATTCTCATTGTGGAAAACAGAGAATGGAAGTCAGTACAGGGATAATGGGTATTCCTGAAAGAAACTTCAGAACAAATGAAAAAGAATAATCAAAGACATAATAGAATAAATCATTCCTATCCTGAAGAAAAACTGCACAAGTATAACAAATGGCCTTTTGACTCTAAAAGTCAATTAAAAGAGACCCACATCTACCCCTCCACTTACAAAACTAACTACAAGGATAAATTCAAAAAAAAAAAAAAAAAAAACTATCCACACCCAGGAACATTAACCAGATTGCCTATAAAAGTATGAAAACTTAGTCAAACTTCAGATATCTCCAAAGCTAGGCTAAATCCAAAGAGATACTGAATCCATGCCTATAGGATTTTGAAAGAGAAAATAGTTACCGCCAGCAACTTTATGCCACCAATTTATCTGCCACGTTGGAAAGGTATTTTGAGATACATGAGCTCTTAAGATACACAGGAGCTTCTAAAAAGTTTCCTGAATTTGCAATCTAATAATCTGAAGATTAGGATAAGAGTTCCAGAAAAGCACAAAAGTGGCTGGCAGTGAGAAATAAAATTAGCCGGGATACCTGCCTGGGTGGCTCAGTTGATTAAGTGTCTGACTCTTGAGCTCAGCTCAGGTCATGATCTCAAGGTTTGTGAGTTCAAACCCCATATCAGCTCTGTGCTGACAGTGCAGAGCCTGCTTGGGGATTCTGTCTCCCTCTCTCTCTACTACTCCCCAGCTTTCTCTCTCTCTCTCTCTCTCTTTCTCAAAAATAAATACTTTTTTTAAAAAAGAAATAAAAATATTAAAAGAGATTAACAAGTGGCAAAAAACTGGCTATAAACTGGATTAAGGGACAGTCAAAGGATATAAGCGTTTTTTTGGGGGGGGTGACGGAAATGTTCAAAAATTGGATGGTGATGACAGGGGTACAATGCGGTAAATTTACTAAAAATAATTACATTGTTTACTTAAGCAGGTTATTGTATGGTATATTACATCTCAATAAAACTGTATTAGAGTTCTCCAGAGATACAGAACCAACCAGAAATATAGACATACGTGTAAGGGAAGATTTAGTATAGGAATTGGCCCACACAGCAAAGGAGGTGAGAACTTCTCTTATCTGCAACAAATAGATGATTCCCACCAGCCCTAGGGAGGGTGATCTATGCTCGCCTGAGTTCAAATGTTAATCTCTTCTGTAAACACCCTCACAGACACACCCAGGAATAAGGCTTACCAGCTATTTGAGCATCTTTAGCCTAATCAAGTTGACATATTAACCATCACATTCTTTAAAAAACAAATAAAATCAAATATAAAACTTACCCAAAGAGAAAAATCTACAATGCTAAAAAGTATTATGTAAAAACTATCTGGATTTTTAAGTCCAAGATTATATATCAACATAGCCTAAGAAGTGGCTATGAGTAAAATGAGTAAAAATGAGTAAAAGTGTGATAAATACCTTATCACCAAAGGTGCCATGCCACACCTGACTCTGACAATTTGAAAAAATTGATTAAAGAAGCTTCTGAAAATGATTACAGAAGTCTTCTGAAAACACTAGAAAACACTATGTCTTCCAAACACTAGAAATAATAATAGGTAAAGAAAACACAGACCATATGCCAAAAAAGAAAAAAAGAAACATGGCATTTTTTTTTCAGCAGAAAACATTGTTAATGTGTCAGAAAGAGCAAATATAATAATTATAATGATAATTATATTAATCTCCCCAATTTAAAAAGTTAAAACTATCAAATTGGGGGGAAAAAAACAAAATATTATGCACTGTAAAACAAACAGGATAAGGGCAAAAAATGAGAAGTCTAATTTCTTGATCTGATGAAAAATATAAACATTTCAAACCAAGAAGAATTCCACTTAAAAATGGTTATTTTGGGTCTCCTGGGTGGCTCAGTTGGTTAAACACCAACTTCGGCACAGGTCATGATTTCCAGTCCATGAGTTCAAGCCCCACGTTGAGTTCTGTGCTGACAGCTCAGAGCGTGGAGCCTGCTTCCGCCCTCTACCCCTCCCCTACTCACGTACACACACACTTTCTCTCTCTCTCTCTCTCTCTCTCTCTCTATCTATCTATCTCCCTCCCTCTCAAAAATAAAATAAACATTTAAAAAATTTTAATAGCTATTTTTTATGTTCATTGAAACCAAAGAAAACGTTTTTTTAAGTAGGAAAAAAGTGTAGATTACAAACAGCAAGTACAGAATGATCCCACAACACATTATGAACGTGTGTGTTCATGTGCACACACACCCAATAGAGTAAAGGATGTTCACCAATGCTTTTGGAAAGCAGATGGGAAAGGCCTGGTTAATGTGAGTTTTTAACGGTGAGAGTATAATATAGTCCCACACACATACATACATACATACAAAATACATTGTAAATCTGAAGAAAGAAAATGGTAAAAACCACTTAGTGGTATGTATTCAGAGAATCATTTATATTGAAAAAGAGAAAAATTGACCGTGAATATGTAATTCTCATTAATCTACAAAACAAATTACAGTGTACCTAAATATATATAAAGCTAAAAACAAAGAGAAATGTACAAGAACAAGGTATAATAACAGAAGGCTTTAATAAACAAGTAGTCTTCCAAAGCAGGAAAGAATATCCAATGGAAAAAAGACAGCCTTTTTAACAGATGGTGTTGGGAGAACTGGACAGCAACACGCAGAAGAATGAAACTAGATCATTTTCTCACACCATGCACAAAAATAAACTCAAAATGGATAAGGGACCTGAACGTGAGACAGGAAA
This sequence comes from Proteles cristata cristata, assembly GCA_017311185.1. Taxonomy (NCBI): domain Eukaryota; kingdom Metazoa; phylum Chordata; class Mammalia; order Carnivora; family Hyaenidae; genus Proteles; species Proteles cristata. The sequence continues at coordinate 106,232 of JAESUZ010004514.1, forward strand.
CTATCAACACCCTAGAGGAGAAAGCAGGAAACAACCTCCTTGACCTCCACCGCAGCAACTTCTTACTTGACACATCCTCAAAAGCAAAAGAATCAAGAGCAAAAATAAACTATTGGGACCTCATCAAGATTAAAAGCTTCTGCACAGCAAAGGAAACAACCCACAAAACTAATAGGCAACCAACGGAATGGGAAAAGATAGTTGCAAATGACAGATCAGATAAAGGATTAATATCCAGAATCTATAAGGAACTCACCAAACTTCACACCCGAAAAACAAACAACCCAGTGAAGAAATGGGCAGAAGATATGAACAGACACTTCTCCAAAGAGGACATCCAGATGGCCAACAGACACATGAAACGATGCTCAGCATCCCTCCTCATCAGGGAAATACAAATCAAAACCACACTGAGATACCACCTCGCGCCAGAGTGGCTCAAATGAGCAAATCAGAGAACTCTAGATGCTGGCGAGGATGTGGAGATACGGGCACCCTCCTACACTGTTGGTGGGAATGTAAACTGGTACAGACCCTCTGGAAA